>JAXGGA010005835.1:0-74733 GCA_038373865.1 Uloborus plumipes
TAACAGAATCTTATGAAATACCATGCACTTTTAATTTAGGTCAGCTATCCCAAATGGGACTAAATCGCATTCTGTTCTGCATTGTAGGTTAGGGTGTATCGAAAAACACTTTTTTTCGAAATTCAATTTACTAAGTTGATAAAAAGTTGCCTCTACCTACCCACATATTCCACAAAAAAATTTAGTCTAATCAGAAATTATTTAGGTTTTCCGCACGAGGCCTGAAGTTTGTGAATTTCTTCAAAAATATTATTTTTTTTCTCATTTTTTTTAATATTAAGAATAAATGTTAAAAATAATTCAAGTTGAAAAATGAACACAACAAAGTCGGGGGACAAAATTGGGTTTGAAAAAAAGTATATTAAACAACATTTAGATCTCCCACATTTATTCTAAACATACGTAATTTTCACCAGAACTAGCATTTTACAAGGCCATGCGTCTTGGTTAGAAACTTGTTTATGAATGTGGAATCTAACTGAATTAACACTTGAAACTGGGAATCATCTGTGATTTATGTGGAGTAAAAAGTAAAATAATATAAACTATAAACAGAATCTAAGCCCCTCGTCACACAGTGCCTGCGTTCTATCGGGGGCCCTGTGATTATAAACGAAATACAGCTCTGCTAGCGAAGCTGCTATAGGATTGTAGAAAAACATATATCTTTGGTTGAGGAAACAGACTCAAAATATTTCGGACATGGTGTTCCAGTAAATGGCCCAGGGAAAGAAATTGTAGCCTTTATAGCTTCAGTTTCATGATTTATGGGGAAAAAAGTTCTATTGATAAAAAACATAAAAGTTATCGGTTGTGAAGGCACATCAGTTAGCACTGGAAAATCGAATGGTGCTATTAGACTTTCAGAAAAGTCTTCAGAACCCTCACTACAAGCGGTGGTATGTTTTCTTCATTTAATGAATTACCACTTAGAAAGTTAACGGTGGCTCTTGATAGGCCGACTACTGGACAAAATTCTTTTAGTTGACCTATTGGAGAATTTTTACAAGATTGCTAAAATCTACCAGTCATGAACTTTAAGATAATAGAACGCGTTTTACCAGAAATTGATGCAAAGAATTGAGTCAAAAATACTTATGGGATGTGTCTAAAGCTGTAATGTCGGGCAAATGTTCTTAAAATTTAGCAGAAAGAAATCCTGCAAGCTTTTCCCAAGAAAGATGGCTCACAATGGCAAACAGTTTTGAGGCTGTACATCGCAAGCAGTGATCCAAGTTCAGAGTTAAGTGAACTTTCAGAATTTATTATAAAGGTTTATGCATTCTGCATTTTTACAATCGAATCGCAGCATAAAATTATTCATGCATATAAGCATTTTTTAAGATCATAGATTGCAGCAAGTATTTGGATACAAATCCGCAGAATGTTATCCATTCCACATTGTACAGAAGTAATCTTGCAGGGTTCCTTTCTGCTAAATTTTGAGAACATTTGCCAGACATTCCAGCTTTAGATAAATCCCATAAGTTTTTTTGACTCAATTCTTTGACAACAACTTCTGGTAAAACGCGTTCTGTTTTCTTAAAGTTCATGACTGGTAGATCTCAGCAATATTGTAAGAATTCTCCAATAGGTCAACTAAAAGAATTTTGTCCTGTAGTCGGCCTATCAAGAGCCACCGTTAACTTTCAAAGTGGTAATTCATTAAATGAAGAAAACATACCACGGCTTGTAGTGAGGGTTCTAAAGACTTTTCTGGAAGTCTAATAGCACCATTTGATTTTCCAGTGAATACTGATGTGCCATCACAACCGATAGCTTTTATGTTCTTTATCAATATAACTTTTTTTTTCCATAAATCATGAAACTGAAGCTACAATTTCTTTCCCTGGGCCATTTACTGGAGCACCATGTCCGAAATATTTAGAGTCTGTTTCCTCAACCAAAGATATATGTTCTTCTACAATCCTATAGCAGCTACGCTAGCGGAGCTGTATTTCGTTTACCGCCACAGGGGCCCCAATAGAACGCGGGCACTGTGCAACGAGGGGCTTAGATTCTGTTTATAACTGATATTATTTTACTTTTTACTCCACATAAATCACAGATGATTCCCAGTTTTAAGTGTTAATTCAGTTAGATTCGACATTCATAAACAAGTTTCTAACCAAGCCGCATGGCCTTGTAAAATGCTAGTTTTGGTGAAAATTACGTATGTTTAGAATAAATGTGGGAGATCTAAATGTTGTTCAATATACTTTTTTCAAACCCAATTTTGTCCCCTGACTTTGCTGTGTACATTTTGCAGCTTGAATTATTTTTAACATTTATTCTTAATATTTAAAAAAAAAATGAGAAAAAAATAATAATTTTTAAGAAATTCACAAACTTCAGGCCTCGTGCGGAACACCTAAACAATTTCTGATTAGACTGAATTTTTTTGTGGAATATGTGGGTAGGTAGGGGCAACTTTTTATCAACTTAGTAAATTGAATTTCAAAAAAAAGTTTTTTTCGATACACCCTACTGTAGGTGACGACTAACCTTCAGAGCTAAGGTAAGCATATTCAGTTGTGACAGGTATCGTTACAATATAACAGAACATGTTTTAAATTTCAGTATGACATCTTGTCAATAAATTTGTGTCACAAAGGTGGACTTTTATGCTGATATAGAATGTTAAGTTAGTTTTAATGAAATTTCTCTTCATTCCAGTTTCTACTGTAAACTTCAACCTAATACGTACTTACATTTAAAAAGCAAACCAAATACCTTTCAATTGAAATTAAAATTATGAGCTGTACAGAAGCAAAATGAATATTCTTCGAGCCATTGATTCAATATTTGTACATTTTATGTATCCTTTATTTCTAGACATTCTGTGAAATTTAATAAAAATTTGAGTGAAACTTTCTAATAAAACCGGTCATAAATTCTAAGGGTATGTATCTAAGTTGCAATTGCCATTTGTTCCTTCAATTACCATTATCAAACGTTTTAACGTAATTGCGAATATGTTATTGCTAAAATTAGAGCAGTAATTACTGTTAATGCATTTCCGCGTGTTACATTTTGAACGATCACTTTAACAATTCATCTATATTCACCTTAACACGCAACATATAGTTAAATTAGTAAATGGCTTCGAATTGCTCTTCTACAATTTCTCTGACCATTACTTCCACGTTCGTTTTCATTCGAACTTTCGGATAGTATCATTTTAGATCTTCCTTTGATACTTTTGCCACAGCTTCCTCTAAGACGTATCGTTAAAAACATTCTTAGAATTAAAAGGAGTTTCCTTTTTTGACTACAATTTCTTTTTAAACGCTTTTGTTTTTATTTTTTCTGCTGTTTCACTTACATTTCTTTGAAAATTAAAACATTAAAAAATACATAAAAGTATAAAGGAAATATTTAATAAAATACTTCGTGAAATTAAAACCAGGACAAAATACATTATGAAAATAGCTGTATAAAATAGAGGAAAAAAATAACCTATCTGCAACCTCCTTCTTCTTTAATATTAGAAGTACTTTTAGTTCTCACAAGACTTGTTTACTTCCTGAAGATCTGCACCAGCGCAACAGTTCTCAGTTTCATTATTTTCCATACATATTTTTCAATTAAAAAAAGTAACAATGAAAAAAAAATCCCTCGATTGTACCACCCGCTTTGGAGCTACTGACGCCAAAGTTTAATCAGATCTCGTACCTTCTAAGTACACTTATCGAAAAGTTTTTTTTTTCCTTTTCGTTGCTTCTAGAGCAGTAGCTGTCACAAGAAACGGAAAAGAAAGCTTTCGAATGCTCAGTCCTTTTTGAGATATTGGCACTAAAACAGAATTAGCACCTGCATCTTGTACCGTCAAATGTAGTCTAATTTGAATTGATACAGCAAGTTGCTTCCTAAGATAAAACATTCATGCATAACGCAGAAAATGTTCGATCAATCCATCCTCCTTTGAGGAGTTAACGCCAAAAACTAATTATCACTATTTCACAAGGGGCACTTATCGCACATCCAGAATGAGAGGGGCACATCTCAAAAATAGCATTTTTTTGAAATATCTTTGAAAAGCATACCATACATGATAAACTGACCCAATTTTTTCTAGTGTTACCAGTCGCAACTAAACAGCCACTTATGCCCTTTTCATTCTGTTGATTTTGCTGATTGTGAAGGGAGAATTGAGTTTGAAAGGGGCACATCTTTGATAAACAGAGTTCGCCGAGCGGAATTGGTGCAAATTATGGTTGGTATTTTTTAAAAACCAATTAAGATAACCGTAATTTTGATTTTTTTTAGAATGATACTCGTTTTAATTGAATTTTTTGGGGGCATCCGACCGTGCATACATACGTACAAAAGTATAAGCACGTGACGCGTATGAATCAGATATAAATCAGAATTCCTCCAAAAATAATGTGAAATTTCGCCTGTAGAAAAGAGAAATTTTATGATTTTAAAGTTTAATTTAGGCCTTTTCGACTTTCGTTAAATTTCAGCCATTGTGAGTAATAATGCAAGTATTCCCCTTAAAAGATGTTCTTGCAACTCCCAGCCCACCCCCCCTCTGGTAAGCAGGGTGAAAGAATCCTTGCGTGAAATTCTGAGCATAGAAGGACCTACGTGCCAAATTTGGTTAAAATCCGTCGTAATTTTGGGATTTGTATGAAGAACCCCCCCTCCCCTTCCTTGGGGGGAGGTGGTTGTCGCCCTTCGTGGGTAAAAAAAGACCCGATATAAATTGCACAAAACATGCATCATTTATATAAATGTAGGTGAAGTCAGGACAAGAACTTCAAAAAATGTTTAAAGTAGAATAAGCCAATGCCCGTAATAATAGCTGTTTTGAGAGGTGCCCTTTTCATTTTCTACGGAAATGGAGAATCAAAGGGGCACTTCTCATTAATTACCGGCTTATTTAAAAATGGCCGAAAACGCACACCATAGTCACCTAGCAGAACCTTCAATCAACCAAGCAATGAAAGTTTGGCTAATTTTAATAGTTATTAGAGCCAGGGCAAGGATTTAAATAAGTTTAAATTTTCAAATCGATGTTTCTCAAAACAGCTATTTTGAGAAGTGCCCCTTAATTATGGATGTGCGATATGTCATATCGCACATCAGGTCATATGAATACAGACACACAGACAAAAGGACATTTTCCAAATATGGTCAAAATGGGTTCAGGAAACCTCAAAGCGTGTAACGAAAGTCATACAGACCCAGTAGTTCCTAAAAAAAATAAAATAATTGCTAGAATCTGAAGCAGTTTTTTAATGAATTTTCTTTATCAGTGCAAAACGTTGTAGACAAGTATATCGATTTTTAAAATGTATAGTAAATGAGTGGAGAATGACTGACTTGTCATACAGCATAAAGCATCAAACCGACATATATGTTCTCCAGAAAAAGATTATATTCAATAAAACATTACATACTATGTTTATTTTTCTCTTTCAAGCAAATTTTATATTATTTTACATGATTCTAAACACAAAATATAAACGCACACAAACAGTCGGAAAAAAGTTCCAATATTTCGACTTAGAAAGCTTAACACCCATAGAGTTTTAAAATATTTTCATTCACTAAAATAATTGAGGTCCTGCTTCACTCAATAGCACGAGCTGAGAACCAAAGAGGATCTCTCCATCATACCTACTGAATTAATGCAGCACGGATGATTATAATTTCCTTTCAAATCAGGAACATAAATCTTTGCATTGAGTGCTTGATCAATAACACAGGATTTGAGTAATTATTATCCAACGCACATCAATGGAAAATATGTGGTTTACGGAATAATGATGCGCATTAACTTGCACCAGCGACTGCTTCAAACTAAAAAAAAAGGGTGCGGCAAAGTAAAGAATATTTTCTTCTATTTTTCGTTAGTTTTTCTCCGCAGTATTACCCACTATATCAAAAATAAATAAATACGGAAAAATAATAAAACTAGCGTATTTCAAGAAGAAAAAGTTTACAGCAAAATTTGTATTGGACCTTGTAATGAAATGCGAAATCAATTCAATAGTAAATTATTTGTATTATTACACTTGGCTGTTTAATGCGATAGATACCACTTCAGCAGTTGCTGTTTAATACGAATGCAAATACAAATGTCAGGACCAGCAACATGCTTCTGGGCACAACTAGGCTGGTCCTATTCAATTTATAACCCCCATTGAAGATCAATGTCCCTCTTAAAGCTCTCTTGCACATTACAACCTCTTCCGGCAGGCCCGTTATTTAGGGGGGGGGGGCGGACCCTACCCCCTGACTTTGGGAAATCAATGTATTGGCATATAAGTGGGCGTGGTTTTTGCCCCTTTTTCGTGAATTTTACATTGTGTATGTACTCTTTGCCCCCCCCCCCCCAAATTTCGAAATGACGTCCCTGTCTTCCAATAAGCAATAAGTTCAAGGTGTCCACAACCCTATTAATAGAGTATTTTTGACTAATCTTCAGGTTAGCCTGAGATTTGAATAACAAAAAGCAATGACCGTTTGCCCTGCTTTCCATACAAAAATTCAACCCATTAACAACATGCATCTTCCTAAATTTAAGCAACTGAATCATGTTCTTCGCTCTGACCCTCCTTTGATCAAGAGTATACTATATAATATGGATTCTAAACCTAGAATACTAGTCCAAACTTAGAAAAGCCCCATGGTTCTAAACCTTGTAAACCTACCTTTCGTAACCCGTTTTTCAATACATTTTTTAATATACGTTCTTTTTCTTTAAGGTAAGGAAAGACAAAAAACTGAACAGCCGTACTCCAAATGAGGGACTCACCCAAGAGTCCTACAATGTTCTATAAACATTTTGAAGATATGTTTTGTAAGTTTTACTACAAAATATAGGTCCAAGATATTTTTTTGTACAGAAAAATGGAAGAAAATAGGTATAAATGAAAATATTTTTTTTACACTTTTTCAAACTCTGAATATGCTAATTTTTGAGTTATTTTGAAAGTCAAAAACGGCGTTTAGGTTAGCGAGTAGCGTATGAAAAGTCGCTTCTAACTTTACTGTCCTTAATTTCAACTTAACGAGAGTTTTTTTAAGAAAAGCCAATGATTATACTTGCAGTAACAATTGTGTTTTTTGATGATGCATGCCCTCAAACGAAAGTCATGTCAACCCAAATCAGAAAAAAGTGTGCAATTTGTTGGGTTGCCTTGTGAGAGGTCCCCCCCCAAATAAAAGTCCCTAGCAAGCATGAAAACCACTGTCAGTTTTCTCTAATTGAGATTGATTATATAAGACCTGGAACTGATTTTAAAAAAGGCTGAAATGCAGGTATGATTGGCAAGGACCAACCGTCCCCGAACCACGTATGTAATATGGGCCCGCAATAAAGTATCGTGATAATTAACGGGCCTCAGAGATGTCGAGATAAGGAATGCCACTTACACTAAATAACAGCACATGCATTCGTTTACTGGATCCAACAGTTGTTCGATTTAAACTCCCCCGAAAGTGTGCGTCCATGCAGAGTAGGTGTGCAAAAGCCTTCAATGTCCAATTGGGCAGAGTAAAAAATTACAACTAACAGCTACAAAAGAGTAAATCAAGCCATGGCAACGGCAAAAGAGAATGCAATCATTTTCCATAATCATGCTTAATAAATATTTGTTACTTCCTGAACGTCCAAGAAAAAAAAATATAAATGGATTCTTTGTTTTTTTTTTTATTTGTGTTTAGTGTAAACAAGGTTTATTTTTTGAGCGTTTTTAATAATTTTTGAAAAAAACTGTGGATATATTAACACACTAATATTACGTAGGCAATATATGTTTTCCAATGATAAAATTTATAGCCAGAACACTATTTTCTATCCATCACTTAGCATCCTTATTTCCTTGTAACAAAGCTAAAATTGGCATTTCAACTGACGTAATGAGTGTCCCAATAGAAAGTTTTCGAGTCATTTTCCTTAATTATATAATTCAATACCCAAAAAGACTTAGTGGTAGGACTCTTGAAAAGCAAAAAAGAAATTAACTTCCCTACATTGCTACTTTCACTTAATTTTTATTTTAAAGGAAAAAAAATGCGAGCTAGCTATGCATGTTCTACTTTAAAGGAAAACTCGTCCCCTCCCCAGAAAGTGTTAATAAAAATTTTTTTTAAAGCCCGTCATAAAAAGATTTTTTAATGTAATTGTGCAAAGGGATTTTTTCCCAACCTTTTTGGCCTCCCATGTGTATTTTATTTCCCATCGACAATTTAAAACATTAAAATGATATATATATAAGAGATTATTCAATGTAATACAGCAATATAAAAAAACTAACTGTGACCTGACAATATAATGAAGAGAAAAATAAACCATGCAAGTTTAAAATGTTAATTATATGTAGGTTATATTCAGATTGAGAATTATAACGTTTGAACGTTTTGCACGTTTGCCCCTTATGTCCCTAAGATACTTATTCGTATCATAAAACTCTTAATTAATTAAACTGATTTTTTGATTGAAATTCAAAATTCTAATGAGACCCTCTTTTTAAAAATTGAGGAATTTTAATTTGAATGCAATCTTAAACTTTAAGAAGACTTTCTGTTTTCCCCTAGCAAACTAGTAACTTTGAGCCTAAGTCCAAAGCGTAGCGTCCAAAAGTTCAGATCACATTCCACTGTGTAAGATATTTCACTTCAGCAATTTGGAGGAAACTTCGAGACTATTTGCTTCATCTTCAAAACTGAAATTGCACAAACTTTATTACACCGAAGCTAAGAGTAATGTAAGAGAGAGCGAGAGTTGAATACGAAGAGAGAATATATCATTATATCAGGCAAAATGACGTTACTAAAGATCTAGCTCACTCATGTCGCCCAATGAAAATAGATTACAGCTCAATGACCAGTAGAGTGACGCGATTATAACAATACCTCAAAATTTTTATAATTTTTAGAGCTTGTACATACTTATTAACACAATGAGCACAGTCAATTTTTTAAAATTATTAAACTCGAAGTCCCCCCGCCCCCCCCGCCACTCATGTCCATGATTAATACACATTAATGAAAAGCAATTTAAATTCTACAACGGATCCTTCCATTTTTTTATATACATTGGTGTGGTAAATCAAAGTATATATGGAACCTTTTTTTTCTCAGATTTTTACCCTGTAAGTATCATATTTTGCAGGAGAATAAAATAATTTCCCGTGTTTTCCCTTAATACAATAACCTTTTTCAGATACAAGCTCCCATGGTATTATTCAGTTTCAGTTTTAAATTGTAGTAGTTTAAGTTCATCATAAATTACTGAAAAGTTTGAAACAATGTTTAAAGTTACTTACAAAAATACACCACTGGTGCCTTACCTAGAAAAAAATAGATAAAAATGTTATTCGGAATCAAATAAAATGTTGCTGTGCGTTTGAAACCAATATGTATAAATGTTTGGGCATTTAATGAATTATCATGTTTGCCAGAGCTAATATTCAACCAGAAAATTTTTTAGCTTGATGTGTCTGTGAGTGTGTGTAGGTGTGTAGTTGTTGTGTTTGTCGTGTGTGTGGGTGTGTGTGTGTGTGGTGTGTGTGTGATGTGTGTGTGTGTGTGTGTGTGTGTGGTGGTTTTGTAGCCGTACACTAAACTTTAGGACTCAAGTAACCATTGGCATTGTTGATTTGTAGATTACTGTTTTATAATGTTGAAAAACTGTAAGCCCAAACGTCTAGCCGAATGTTTATTTATTAAAGTTTATTTTTTGTTTTTTTGCTTTTTTAGATGCAAAGATGTCCCACTTAAAATTAGTCTTCATGTTTGAACTGATAAATTACACAACGCAATAAAACTATAAGCACTAATGTAACAAAAGCCATCAATTGGTGTGGATTTTTGTGTAGTATGTATTCTAGTGCCCTTTTAACTGTAAGTTCGAAGCGTAACCTTAGACCTTGCTCAAAGTTACCTTTTTTTCATGGGTTTTATCAAAAAAATGTGTTACTACATCAACTGAAATACTAAAACAAAACTATATTTGAGCATCGCCCCCTAGCCCTCAATTTTAAATCGTTAGGCTATTAATGCCTGAAACTAATCATTGTAAAGTCATGCAAATGCCCGTCAGTTAACACAATATTGCACACATTATGAGCAAAAATAGTAAAAAAATAAACAATGAAAGAAGTACAATTTGAGTACGTAAAAAAATTTTAACTAGGTGAAGGGACACACCATAGTTCTCATACATAATAATTTTTTTAGTATAAAATAGCATCATGATTACAGGAAGCATCATAAATTCTAATTTGCTTAACGAAAGATACTTATTTGCACGAAGAGCCTTTTAAAAATGAACCAACGAAATGAGAAAACCCGCTCGCTTTATAGACGCTTCGATTGTCCCGCAACGATTGATTTGGGTCCCAATACCTGTGTGTCCGTTGGAGAATGACATCGGACGGCCAAAAGTGCTGTAATAGCTAAAATTGGATATAACCCCAAAAGGCCGCCATATTATTCAGCAGTAAAAACAAACGTCTTGATAACTGTGCGAAGAAAAATGAAATGGAATAGTTTTTACCAGACAACTCGAGAAAATTTATAACGTACGGATTAATCCTTCAGTGCTGACCAATCCATTATATGGAAATTTTACCAACCATAATATAGGTAATTGGAATGGCCCCTTTTTTCTTTGCAAAATAAATGATATATTAAAACAGCGATAAAGATTACGAAAAATGAACCGAGAAATGTCATAAAACTTTGCGTGGAAAAGAGAGTACGATATCAATTGGGGCAGAGACTATTAACCACAATTTGTTTTGTATGCACTGAAATCCTTCCAAAAAAAAAAAAAGACAAACATTTGTTATTTAACAGTGTAAAAAAACGATGTGTTATATATCTCTTTCCTCAATAAGCCATTTTATTGTGAAATACTCTCCAATAACTTCTTTAATACTTTCATCAAACTTAAAAAAAGTAGGCATCCGTTTTTTTTCAAGATTTATCTTTTAAATTCAAAAAGTAAGCGGCATCGCTTTAATAGATTCATTTGCTCGTGTTTTATCTCACCGCTATCAAGCTGAGGAAAAAACAAAGAAAGCCACCACATTAAGCAGTAAAATTTCAAAACGCCGCACCAAGCCCAGGGCTAATGGCAGGCAGTGAAGGAAATACAGTGCAATATAAACCGCCGAACCTCGACTGAGTTTGCCGGTATGTATTTGCAAAACTAAAGAAGTCAACAACTTTTTTTTGCTATTATTTCAAAAATAATACGTAAAATAAATAATTAATATAATAATAATATAAAAATAATGAAATAATTAAATTAAAAAAATGTAAAAAAAATAAAAAAAATTTCGAAAAATAATAATAAATAATAATAATAATAAGTAATATTAATAATAGTAATAATAATGATAATAATAAGAGCGCTTTATTCTGCTGAAACGTTAAATTTATAATTAAGTCTCGTTTCTCTATTGACTATTTTGTTGTATATCTTTTCAGAGATCGACGATTTTTACCGTTGCTGAGGATTCCTTTTTTATCCTCAAAATTTTTCACATAGGTGCGTAAGTGTGTAGGAACAAAAGTTGATGTAACTGGGCCATTTCAGCCTTACGTGTGTGACTTTTTGACACCATTTCTTTGAAAATAACAATAAAAACCAGGACGATATTTTTTTATATATTTCTTAGTGGTTGCTATTGGAGTAACAGAAGATATGCAAAAGTTGTAATGCGGCGTTATTTTTTTCATAGGACAATTTTGAATTTTTTCATAAAATTTTAAATACAGCCTTACGTGTGTGACTCGGAAAATCTGAAAATAAGCTATACCTCAGATTATTTTGTAATTTCCTGTGAAGTTTTAAATGATAAATGAACGGTGTTTTTTGTGCATGTGTCTAAGCATACTAAATAAGTATTCCACATATATTTTTTTTCTAAACTTCATAGAGTAGCAATAAAAAAATTTTAATTTGCCTTACGTGTGTGACACTAGAGCCTTACGTGTGTGACCGCGTGCAGCATGTCTTCATTTTAAAGTCAATTCAACTTCCACAACTGATAATTATAGCTATCAGCATTATATATGTGTCTGTCTCTACCCCCTTCCCCCGCCCCCCTCTCTTCTAACATTTTTTAAGTGAGCAGTCCGATTTGAACAAACTTTTTTTTGTTCGAAAGATCTCGGCGAGGAGACCTCATTCTCATATTTGACTTTAAGATTTGAACAATTTTTCGTTCAACTTTGAACCGTTCAAACAACCTGTCCCCCGTTAACAACTTTTGAGTAAACAGTCCGATTTGAACATTTTATTCTTTTTTTTTTGGTTCTAATAATCTCGGCAAGGAAAAATAATTCTCACATTTAATATTTTGGTTTGAGCACTTTTTTGTTCAACTTTGAACCGCTCAAACAACTGGTCCCCCGCTAATTACTTTTGAGTTAAACAGTCCGATTTGAACCAACTTTTTTGTTAGAAAGATCTCGGCGAAGACAATTCATTCTCATGTTTCACTTTTCGAATTGCCCCCCCCCCCCCCCACGTACCCATTATCTTTCGGATGAATATTTTACCAAATTTGAAATTTGAAATTGGCAAACGGCGAAAGTAGGCTCTTTCAGTTCCGGACGGAACCACTTGTTTAATATTTGATTTTTTGCCCTAAGCGAAAGATCTGATTTTGTTGGAAAACGCCGCTAGTAAATACGAAAAAAACAATTCTTACTTTTTTTTTCTTTGTGATTCTTTTTGTTATTATTATTTTTAACACCCTTTAATCTTGATTTCAGGGCCAATAATCAATATTTTTAGTTGAATTGTGTAAAGTACTCCGCCCCCCCCTCCCTTACATTTAAATGAAAAGACCTGACTCTTAATGTAAACCATTCAAAAGCCTTACGTGTATGAAAGGTTTTAAAGAGCCCTTGTTAAAACGTTTCCTACCGAAATGGATGAAGATGTAAGTCAGGTTACAGGTGTTATGTATCAAGTCAATTTATGACATGAGATAGTTTTCTTTTAGTCCCCTAATTAGACCTTGGGGGAAACTTTTCTTTCTTTTGCCTTACGTGTGTGACCAAAACAAAGTAACCTGAATATTTTGAGGGGTTAAAAACTTATAAAACACTTTGTTACAAAAAATATGAGATATAATCATACTAAAGGATCTGCGTCCATGACATTTGATAGTTTTTCCAAAAAAAATTCTTTTACATTTTTTTCACTAACAATGCATTTTTTTTTTTTTTTTTTTTTTTGAATTTGTCTCAATGTTATTAAACAAGGCTAAAATATGAGAAAAGAAAAATTTAATCTTAAAATTGATGCTGGAATCGAAACGAGTAGATATTTTTTTGTCAAAAAATAAGGTTTGTTTTTGTACTATGGGGGGAAAATGATGTGTTAGGACCACTTTTCGTGGAATTGCCCAAATTTAGCTTGTGTGTTTGTTTTTTATGAATTTTAATTATTGGTAAAAGCAAGATGATGATTGAAATTTTGATCGGTGCTTATAAATTTTTTTCAAAGATACTTTAGAAGAGAAAAAAAGATTACGTATTTAATATCTAAAAAATTAAAACACTGTAACACTTTAAAAGTTGCAGGCTTAAAATGAACTTTTATAACAAATAGTATTTCAAAATAAAGCCTAAAGATAGCCCGAGAAAGAAAGCCTCGGCAGATCGCAAGAACTACGAACATATTTAGAATGATGTGTGAACTGTTATTCATTTTTTAGCTAAAAAAAAGAACTAAGACTATTTATTAATGGAGTTTCAAGCTATCAAATACAAACAATCATTGATACATTTGGGCATATTTAATAACTTAAAAGCCTAAATGTAACTTTAATACAGTAGAGAACCAATTATCCGGGATGTTTGGGACCACAGCTATCCCAGATAACTTAATTTCCCGATTTTCTGGATCGCTACGAAGCGATATTTGCCTATTGTTTATAAAACCCAAGTTACTATAACAAATAAAAACATCTTAAAATCTGAAGAGAAAACAATCCAGAAGTGCTTATAGATATTACAGTATTAAAAGTTTCTAAGCTATCTGCCACTTATATGGTATTTATGAAGAAACTGTTCATATTCATTTAGGTATTTCAAAAGAAAAACAAAAAAAAAGCTCTTCATTTTTTAGAAATTGCCGAAAATGCGTATTTTAAAAAGTGGCGGAAAAATCGAAAAAATATTGCCGGTTTTCTGGTTTCCGGTATTGTGGTTCCCGGATAAAAGGTTCTGTACTGTACCACAGAATTTTATCCAAATGATTTTAGCATTTCTATTTGTAGATTACAAAGCACAATATCAAAATCTCTGGCATTTTGAAACACGTATTAAATTTTATTTCCATAGCTCAGAATAAAGCACAACTGTAAGGAGCTGACGGAAAGGTTTTCTGAGTAAAAATACATTTCTGAAAAGTAAATGCTCTTTCATTTTCAGGAATAGTTTCACATTAGCAAAGCTTGTGTGTGTAGCTGAAAGTCAAGCTGAATTTCAGTTTGTTAAATTACCGCATCGAAATATATCCTAATATTAAGCTCGGATGTCTTTGATGATACCTAATGGAGTGTGGGCACAGATCTGAATTGCTGCAAGAAATTAAAATACTTCTGAATGAGGTAGTACAAAAGATTTATTTAGGAATCCACTGCTGCGGTTTTAAATCTATATTAGACCGAAATATTAAAAATACATTTTAACTGGCAGTAAAACATTTAGAGCGAATTTAAGTACTAGAAACACATTACATCACATCCGCTGAAAAAATAAATGAATACATAGAATTAAATGAGTTACTATGATGATAATGCAAATGTCATCTAATTCTCTATCTGAGTTTAAGTAAAATGAACTTGGATTTAAAATCTTTGATAGTGTGCATTTAACAGAGACCATGGCTATTAAAGAAAATGTAATTCTTCATGATGGTCCACAGAAGATATTTATTATTACAAAAGTGACGACTTGCAAATGTAGAACTGAATACA
This sequence comes from Uloborus plumipes, assembly GCA_038373865.1. Taxonomy (NCBI): domain Eukaryota; kingdom Metazoa; phylum Arthropoda; class Arachnida; order Araneae; family Uloboridae; genus Uloborus; species Uloborus plumipes. The sequence continues at coordinate 14,964 of JAXGGA010005835.1, forward strand.
AATCATGCAAAGCCGTTAAAAAGACAAGTTATTATATTATTAAAATTAACTATTTTTTAATTGTGTGGGTAGTTTTTTTTTCTAAAGCGCATTGAGTTTTTCTTTTTTTGGCAGTCGGTAAAGTTATGGTAATACGTCACCAATATGAAAAAAATGTTTGGAGATAAAAACAAACATAACTACGAGTAACAGTTAATAAAACTAAGAAATGAAATTTAACGTTGTATTTAAGCAAGTATAGAATTACCAATAATAGATTTTTGGAATTTTAAAAGCTTTACAACCGCCGAGAAAAAGGAAAAAATACAGTACAGTAAATATAAGTTAAAGTGGATAGTAAATTTCATCGTCAAGGGGTTTTTATGGGTTTGCGTTATCGACAAGTTCTTATAAATAATGTATTTGTAGCTATGACTACAGATTGCATGACATTGCAAAAAATAAAATGTTGCTTTTACAGTATGATACAGCTAATTTTACAGTAATAAACTGTAAAATTGCTAGTTTCATAGTAAAAAATTGTAAAATTACCAATTTGACAGTAATAAACTTAAATTGCTAGTTTGCAGTATATTACGATGCATTTTAGTTTAAACTAAAGCCTCGGTTTCCAGTATTATACTGTAACCACAATAGTTTATTTTTTGCAGTGCACTTATGTAATTCTCATGTCGCAGTGTACTGCATACAGCAGTTAGCCATAAGGAGTATGACTGCATTAAAATGACCATTGTTTTTATTTCATATTTTTAAATTATAGGTTTTCAGCACTCTAAATACGTTTAATTTTTGCTTCTACGATAATTTGAAGCCAAGTTACGGTTAATTAAGTACACTGGAATTGATATCGTAAGAACCGAAACTTGAACAAAGACTTAAAAAGCAAAAAGTTTTTTAAAAAATAAACAATTGACACGTATTGTCAACGAATGTTAAAACTAATTTAAAATGTTAAAACTATTTGCATCGAAAATTTTTGCCTAAAAATTGTATAAAACTGTTTCATTTCGAGAAGTCGAAATGCGTTTTCTGAAAACCAATTTTCGAGACTTTCATGCACAACAAACCATAGGGTAAGTTGGGGGGAGATGCCGCATTGGGGAAGATGTCTTATCATGTGTTTCACTCTCCCACAAGAATCAACAAAAAAGCTAACCAGTCAGTTGGAATGAAGGAGCATGCACATCAAGAGTATGAATAAATTGGTTTTGACTTACCACTGGTTTAAGATGTGTTTTTGTAGTGTTCTGTCATTTTTACAGGCCCGTCATTTAGGGGGGCAGGGGTAGTAATTGCCCCCCTAAATGACGGGGACCTTACTTTAAGAAATCAATGTATTTACCGTAAAATGGGGTGTATAGGAACAGCGGGGTCAATCGGAACAAAACTTCCCGACCGTACAAAGAAATTCTTCATAAATAAACTATAAGGTATTTTTCGCCATGAATTTTTTTTTAGTAAGGTAAGATCATAGGAAGTAGGAAAAAATTACTTTTTTCAATATGGCAACGCTATTGGTTTCTAAGGAGGGCTGCACGTGGAATGATAGAAAACATCACATTTCCATAGACTGCAAAACTTCATATGCAAGAACAAACCTTCTTATATTTTAAAACTAAGAGTGGTATGTTTCAATTTTCATGTTTCTGAACAACAGAATACTGTATTACAATTTACATTTTTTAATAAATTGTGTCATAGAAATGAAGAATTTTGAAAAATGCTATAGAAAAAAAATGTGCGGGGTGAATCGGAACACTTAGTTGTGTTGTTCCAATTCAAACTTATTTGAAGGAAAATGTTTGAAAAATCAAGATTCTAACCCCAATTCTTCTAATTAAGACAAGGACAAGGATCTATTACTGTTTATACCTTCTCGTGAGCAACTAGATCTTAGAATAACAAACAGTTGCAGATTTCAAAAGATTTTTTCTCCAGGAGACTTCTTTTTACTTAAAATACGAGGGGGAAAGTCACATAGACTTTATGTAGTAAAAATCCAGCACACAGACAGTGATGAATAAGCGGAAAAATCTTTCAGGACAATCCCCGAAACCCATAGATTTCAAGAAACTAAAGAAAAGGCAGAGTTCATCCCAGGAGGTGTTATGAAAAAACTTAAGCCAAGTCACTATTGCTAGTTTTAAGGACAAGTACATATTTGTGGACGACATGAGTAACTTTCATTCATGTTAAATCTTTGTATTTCAATTCAAAAGCATTTCTTAAAATTACTTTTCATTTTTCATAAGTTCAAAATTATTTTGAATTTTGACAAATTATACACGTTTACTGGTATTGAAATTATGCATTTATTTGACAGTAATTATCTGTTCTTATTCTCCCCCATCAATATTACTCATGTTTGTGAGACCTATTACAGGTTAAATTGAAAAAAATAAAAATTCTAACATGTTTTCCGATCGACCCCTATCAGCGGGGTGATTCGGAACACCCATAATTCCCTATATATTTTAATAATAATTGTTCAAAATGCTTTGTCTTCGCTTGGAATATCAAAAGTAAAGCAAGACCGAAGTTTTTACCCAAAAAACCAAATTTAAAAAAAAATCTTTTAACTGCTTTTTTTATAATCAAAGCTGAAAAGTGTTCCGATTCACCCCATTTTAAGGTACATATAAGTGGGCGTAGTTCTTGTTGTTTTCTGGTGAAATTGTATTGGGTTTTTACACTTTGCCCCCCTGGAAAAACTTGAAATGACGTCCCTGCATTTTTACCACTCTGATGAGTACCTGAATTAGTGTTAAATGCCTTCGGCTAAGACGCCGCATTTTCTTTGGGGAAAGATGTCGTAGCTTTTGACACGACCTAGAGAAAACAATTTTCTATCTCAAAACATAGATCTAGACATGGACATCGGACCGCCGAAAAAACTGATTCGCTAAAATACATTGCATGCAGTAGTTGGAGCAAAAAACTCAAATACGGCATCTTCCCTACGGTGCCTAATTGCCCTAACGGCATCTTTCCAACGGTATGGGGAAGATGCCGAAATGGAAGGGCATTGTAATCATTAATTTTCGGCGGTAAAAATATGTTCTTCAAAGTGAAAAACATTCGTTTACCAATCACAAAAGTCCATATTTTGTGGATAAAATAGATTTTTAAAAATAAAACCAATGCGCTATTTTATATAAATTAACGTTGAAATCTACGGCGTCTTCCCCAATCTACCTTATAACATGAAAAGTTTTATGTAAAGTTTTATGTAAATATTTAAAGTATATTACCAATCACCCTTATTTTTTCAGAAAATATTTTACACCCTCATTTTAAATACTATAATCTAACTTCAGTATTTAAAGTTTTTACTGGAATTTATCAGGAAAATTTTATTTTCCGTGGGAATTCTGCGAATTTTAATAAAATTGGCATAGTTTTTTCAGTTTTGCGACTATTATGTAACTTTCAGAACACAGTTAAATAACGTAATAACTCACATTACAAAAATTTTTAAATATATTGACTTAAAATTAGTATAGAAAATTTGGCTCGAATAATAAATTAGCCTATTTTTGCTTAAAATTTTCAATTTCTAAAAAAAATCATATTTTCGCTTTTTTTTTTCTGAAAAAAAAATTCTCTAAACGTAGGCTGATTCCTTAAATATAATAACAGTTTATAAGACAGAAATTAGTTACAGAAACAATGCATTTTTTCAAATATTTTCTACATACATTGTAATATTTGAGTATAAAGAATAAATAAGAAATACAAAAATACATAAAATTGTTACTCGAAGGGCTGATAAATTTTAAAACCAATAATGTTGAAATTCTTGAATTTCCTAGTTATAAAATTTTCACATCACAAAATGATTTTTCAAGAATGCTTTGACTTTTTTTTAATTTCTTAATAGTTTTGAGCTCTTCAAAAACAAAGAAACAAAATCCTTAACTTAAATATACGCATGAATGAGAACATTAAAAATATTAATTAAAATTATGAACAGTTACAATTAGTTTCCAATATGATGAAATACATAAATTTAGTAACTAACTTTTACCACAATACCGAGATTAAATGGAATTAGTTATGCGCAGCAACGCCAGCAATAGAATGCTTTCAACTAAATAGGATTTCATGCAACTTAGTTGAATTTCGTCAACAATTCTCCTTCATATATGTGGTCCTCACTTTAATAATGCTTTGTTAGGCATATGCCAAACACAACAGCAAACGAAGTTTCGTATTTCTGGGGAGTCAATTATGGCATAACATATAATGTCGAGTATTCGCAGCCTATTTAAGATAAACTGACTTTAATAACCGCTTTGTTAATTACCGCAGCCGTCTATAACAAGATCTGCTTAATTAGTTCATTTTGTAAGGAATGCAAGTAAGAATTTATAAATGAGCCTCTCACATTTAACTAGAGTGGAAATGTTTTTTTTTTCATTTTATTTTTAATCATGCAGTGCATATGTCATATTGTATTCGAAATTATGATGTCGGGATTTGAATCAAGTGCAGTCAGAAAACTACAGTGACAATTATTGCAGATTGGGACGTTGCATATAAAAAGATAGCCCATGTCATTAATATTTGTCATGGAATATTTTTGATACATTTTATATGCATTCAGAAAGACAGAAATTTAATTTATTTTCAAATCAGGAAGAATAGAAAACACATTTTTCCTCAGTCTAACACACATTTAAGTTCATAAGAAGATGTTTCCATTTAACTTTTAAAGAAAAAAAAAGCTGTGAAGGAATTTTTAGGACGAATGGTTATAATACTGTTTTCGTCTTTTTAGATTAACAACCGAATCCGATGCCATAGAATTGTTATTATTTTATCTAAATATTCAATCCATTTTCAGTTCAGAATCACTGCCCAAATGTCAATTGCATTGCGATTTGTCAATCATGGCATTCAAATCACTCAAAAGCAGCTGTTTTTGCCATTCATTGATTTTTTGAAAGGGTTTAATGGGCTAACCAACATCCAACTGAACACAAAAAGTTTCAGTTTTACGGCCCAGCAGTTCTAAAGTTGCCCCGGGCTTATACATTTAGAGTTGTGTTTCATATGTAGAAAGAATATTATTTGTTTTTTTAATTCAACAGTTAATTTTGAAAAAAAATTTCAGATATTTTTAACGGGGTAGTAATTATGACTCATTTAACGTTTTAGCTTCTTTTTTTTATTATTATTTTTTTTATCATTACTTTTTACTTTCGCTGGACATTATGCTATTAACAACAGATTGTAAATACTATGGTAAGCAACTATTGTAAACATGTTTCGGTTTTTGAAAGAAAAAAAGCATTAGATTTAAACATGTTCTTACAACAATTAAAACATTAAGAATTACGTCAATTTCATTATTATCAAAAATTTAGAGGAATAGTTTAAAATGAACTTCCTATTGCATGAATCTTAATTTAAGACAGTGCCAGAAACTTTTCCTTAACTTCGAAGCGTGTTATCAAAGCGTCTCTTGGTGTAAAATGCTTCGCCTCGGTAATTAAGATATTTTAACTTTTACTTCTTGTCTTAACTGAAATGCATAGACTTTGTTAGACTGAAACAGATGTGAATAAAAGAGCTGGTATATTTTGAGAATGCATCTTCCTTTAGAAAGGATTATTTATCTTGCGATGGATTTATGCAAGTTTTATGAATTTTAACATAAAAGGATAAGGTAGACTTGTTTGAATCCAATAATTTTACTTTCTGGATCTATAACCGGAAATGGATATCAAATTGATATAAGGTTGAAAAGCTATATTTTGCCTATTTTCGATGTGATTTATCCAAAACATATTTTCCTGTTATATTTGACTATTTTTTTTCTTTTTAATTTTATTAATGAAATATTGCAAAACAATTTGAATTAAATGCACAAAAAAAAATTGTTTAACATATGTGAAAAAAATTGATTTTTTAAACTAACATTATTTCAGCATATGTGTTTGAGGATTAATTAAATTACAGATTTTAAACAGTTTTTTTTTTACACAGAATAAAATAAAAGTTACGTTGTCATTAAAATGAGGTGACACAAAATTTTTATACTTAACTTATTGGTTAAAACGAAATTTAAATGCTCTACAAGGTTTCATACTTTTTAACAATACACAATTGTTTAATCAACGAAAAGCTATGACTAAACTAAAATTTATGTACATTAAAAATTGTTTCAAGACATAAAAAAATCACTTTTAGTGCAATAAAAATCCTTACAATCGTGAATATTTTACTTTTCTTGCTCAAAAAAAAGTAAACCAAATGCAAAATTTCAGAGAGTCTTCATACCAAACTGGTATTAGTATTGGAACAAGAAAATGTATTAAGAAAAAATGATTTATTTTCCCTAAAAATCATTCAAAATTAAATGCACATTGTATTTACGGATTATTCTTCTCAAAATAAGAGAAAAAAAATTGTAGGCCAAATTTTCGAAAATGTCACAAATCCTACGAGCACAATAGAGCTTTATATCTTCTATAAAATATATTTTTTGCTTTTTTTAAGCTATTTTAAACAATTAAAAAACAGCGAAACTGAAATAAATAAATAAATATCTTTATACATGTTAAAATAGATTTAGTAAACGTGTGACATTTAGCGTGTTACTGTTTTTTTTTTTCGGTTTAAAGACTGCAAATCATTTACTATTACTGAAAAAAATCATTTTTGTTTGCTTATTTATTTTGATTTGGACTTGAGTAACAAGTTCCCATGAAAAATGTATTTCATCTTTAACAAAAGATTATGAATCGTTTTCTTGTTAGCATTTATGAATGCTATTAAGTAGCACTACAGGTCCGTGATAAGTGCAAGAAAAACGCATCAAAAAAAGGAGTACCGTCACTTTCAAAAAGAGCGGTTGTGCAATTTAGAAACAAGTAAAAATGTATAGTGACGCAGAAAACATTTTCATGTCGGTTGATTTTTATCAACCAAAATAACAATGTTTTTGACCGTATATTAAGTTTTTTTTATCAAGTAAATCTTTCGTTTTTGCATTTACATTTTGCGTTACATACGTTACCATTCGTTAATGATATAAGTTTAATTTTACGCATGGGCACTACACTTATTACCTATTTGATCATGATTAGGGCCCCCTTCCAGTTTCGTTAGCATTAAATACACACATGACAATAAGTCTTAAGCTCATTCTTTTCACCTAGGGTCCCTAAAGAAAACAGGTCCGGCTACAGCTATTCCCCATGGTCACTCTATGAGGATGCTACAAATACCAGTAAAATGCAATTAAATAAATTGTGTGGCTTAACTAAAATTAATAAACAAAAAATGCATCTGTCAAGTGTGTTCCATATTTGAGTAATTATAAAGGAATAATATCTGCTATTTAACTTTCTCACGGACATGCACGTAATATCACGGTCTGTTTAAATCCCCCTCATGACGGACTTGCACGCAAAAAAACTGCCAGTAAAAAATGGAACGGGAGTGGAGAGGGGAAGCGAATATGGAATTTCACTTGGGGTAGCTTTTTCCTGGCAGTTTTTTACGTGCAAGTCCGTCTTGAGGGGGATTTAAACAGACCGTGATACAACGTACATGTCCAATCGTCCATGACAATTACAAGTTTGTTAAATGGGGGTTAAAGTACAAGTTTTTTTTGTATCAACCTGTATTTCATAATTATATACGTGCAGAATAAATAGATCTAAAAAAATATGGCTAATTTAGAAAAGTATGATAGTCTGAAAAATCTATCATTTTCCTTTACACTGCAAAACATAGGCTGTTTTTTTTTTTTTTTTTTTTTTTTTTTTTTTTTTTTTTTTTTTTACAGTGTAATACTGGCAGCAGAGGTTCCAGTTTAAAACTGTAAACTGCACAGTAATGAACTGTAAAATTATTTTACAGTTTATTACTGTGAAGCAGCAATTTTACAGTTTATTAGTGTAAAATTAGAAATTTTAGTTTATTAGTGTAAAATTAGAAATTTTAGTTTATTAGTGTAAAATTAGAAATTTTAGTTTATTAGTGTAAAATTAGAAATTTTAGTTTATTAGTGTAAATTAGAAATTTTAGTTTATTAGTGTAAAATTAGAAATTTTAGTTTATTAGTGTAAAATTAGAAATTTTAGTTTATTAGTGTAAAATTAGAAATTTTAGTTTATTAGTGTAAAATTAGCAATTTTACAGTTTATTAGTGTAAAAATAGCAACTTTCACAGTTTGTTACTATAAAGTTAGATGTATTATACTGCAAAAACAACATATTTTTTTTACAGTGTCCCAAAAATTCCGGAACCTAATTTTATTCAGATTGCTCCGAATAAATCCGCACAATTTTACGTTCTTCTGAATTCCTCTGATATTTTCCCAAGTTTTCTCCTTAGTAGTCATCCCCATATTGCTTTTACCAACTAAAATAGATGCCTTTCAAATTTTACCAACAATGCTGCGATATGAAATGAATGCAATTCCTTCTGTGGCATTGTTGTTGACCAATAAAATGAAACGTCTTCGGTAAATATATTTGATATGTAATACCAAACAACACAAGTCTGCATATTACGGAATACATGACAAGAAGCAGGATATATCTGACAACTCTTGTAATATCATACATAGTCTGTAGAATATTTATGGTATTGCTGTCATCCGAAGAGTTGTATGAATGAACTCATGTGTTTATACACTCGAATTCACTGCTATTGGCTTCCTTAAATAGCTATTATTTTATAATATACGTAAAAGTTTTTGCAGGAATATTTTGAAAGAAATATATAATGTTGAATGATCAGAAAGTGTATTTTTGAATTATCTTATGGAGTTTCTGATATGCTTCATAAGTAACCTAAAATAACTTTTCACTGTTTGCAACATGTGCTTCGATACCTTAAGCAAGTTAAACTTTTGTTTTAGAACTAGAACAGACAGAGAAATGTGCATAGTTAAGTATATCACCTGCTTTATACATCTTAAATGTTCTCCAATTTAGGACATCATTTCAGGTTGCGTTGAAATGAACGTCGACTTGTCACAGAAAAAGCGAGGATCCCTTTTAGCACCTCTCACCGATTTGACGATGTATCCAAAATCTGGTGACCAATAACTTTATATATAGCCAAATGGTTCTTGAATTTAGGCATTACTTCAGGTTGCTTTGAAATTTTTAGCCCTGTCACCAACTTGACTACATTTCCGAAATTTGGTGACCAATACCTTGATAAATCTCCAAACGGTTTTCAATTTAGGACATTAATTCAGATTGCTTTAAAGTTAACGTCTATTTGTCACAAAAAACGTGCGAAGCACTTTTAGAACATCGAATTACAGCCAAGCAATGAGATGTATAACTAGATTCCATACAGGCTCTGAAATCTTCTGCAGTACTATGTTGTTTTTGTGTTTAGCTAGATACATACAAACGGAAGTCACCAGAGCACTCGTGATAACATGGCAATGATCAAAATACGCTCGCAGTCGAGCCGGAAGAACAAGGCTACAGTAAAACAGAGTAGGGTGAAATGGAAAAAATAGTTTAGATTTGAGGTTTTTTTTTTTTTTTTTTCTTTTCATTTTTTTTTTCTTTTCTTTTTCCTTTTTTTTAAAAATAAATGCGAACCTTTATATAAGGAAAATTACAAAAAAAAAAACAGAAACACATTTTCCTCTACAAATTGAAAAAAAATGTCCCAGTTAATACACAAAGCTAAGCGCGTACAGAGTCAAAGTGCTTTGTACCCCAGTCCTTACTTCAGCGAATGCACCAAAGCTTAAAATTTATGTATTCATTCATTTATTTACTTATTTACCCCCCCCCCCCTTTTCTTTTCTTTCTTTTTTTTTTCATTTTTTGCAGCGGTAAAAAGTTTAAAACTCTTAAGGAAAATAATTTTATATCTAATAGAATCTTATACTGAAGTTAGGAGTAAAGTAATTTTCTAAAAATCGTTTTAACTTTAACGGATTGTTTTTCTTTTTCTAATTTAAATTAGATACTGGACAAAAAAGATTTTTTTTGTAAATTATTTACATAAATTTCTCTCCCAGTTTTAATTTTTCACATTTTGAAAACATTATGAATTTAAATATTCCTGTTTAAAAAAAAAGTAAATTAGATTTTTTCTTTTTTTTTTGTAAATGATGTTTAATAGCTAGAAAGAATGAATTTCATAGCGTTTTTAATATGAATGTCTTGCTCTTTCTTCGCGTTAAGAATATTATATTTCCACAGTTGATTTCATTATTAAAACGATAAACTTGAATAATATTATATTTGCGGGGGAATCACTGAAGAAATATGACAGCTGCTACAAAATGGAAAATAACAAACAGAAAATACGCTTGTTTGGTTCTAAAGGTACTTCTTGTTATTGTTTTCAAAGTTGGGAAATCTCATATCCATTCGAATCGCTGAAGAAATATGACAGCTGCTACAAAATGGAAAATAACAAACAGAAAATACGCTTGTTTGGTTCTAAAGGTACTTCTTGTTATTGTTTTCAAAGTTGGGAAATCTCGTATTTGTTTGAATCACTGAAGAAATATGACCGCTGCTACAAAATGGAAAATAACAAACAGAAAATACGTTTGTTTGGTTCTAAAAATACTTCTTGTTATTTTTTTCAAAGTTGGGAAATCTCGTATCTGTTTGAATGGAGTCCATGTCGTTATGTAACGTACGAGCAAATTAATCGCGATTCAAGATTTTTCTGACTGGTAGTAATGCAGATAGGACTCGGCTATTTTCCTTCCAATGAGAGTTCTCTAGCAAAAAAGCAACGCTTACAGAGTTTATTTGTTCTACTGTGATGTGTCCAGCTTCATGCGTTTTAAATGCAACAATGAATATGCAGGACAAGCCTATATACACTGGCGGAAAAAAAAATCCCAACACCAGGAAAAAATTGCCGTAGAGTAATAAAATTTGGGTAATGCAATTGTCTAGTTAACATGTTTAATTGATTAAATGTACAAGATCACTGGCTAATTTAAGCTCAAGAAAATGCTGTGCAAATGTGAAATTATGTTAATTTAATAGATGGTGTAACCTCCAGATTTTTGAAGGCAAGCCTGCAAGCGTGCATGCATTTTCTCATACAGGTGACGAATGTCACTTTGTGGTATGGAGTTCCATGCTTGTTGCATTTGCTGTGTCAATACTAGGACCGTCATTGCTGATTGTGGATGATGCTCGAGGTGCCATCCCATGATATCCCATACGTTATCAATTGGAGACAGACCTGGTGATTTTGCAGGTCAGTGTAACATGTTAGCACTCTGTAGAGCACATTGCGTTACAGCAGCGATGTGAGGGCGAGCGTTATCCGGTTGGAAAACGCGCTCTTGAATGCTACTCATGAAGGGCTGTACTACTGGTTAAATTAACAGACTGACGACAAATTTTCAGTCAGTGAGTTTGGGATAACCACAAGAATGCCCCTGCTGTCGTAGGACATTGCTCCAGAGACCATAACTCCAGGTGTGAGTCCCGTGTGTCTAGGCCGTAGACCGCTTGGATGCAGGCGGTCCCCTGGCCTCCTTCTGACCAATATACAGCCACCACTGGCACTAATTCAGAATCTGTTTTCATCAAAAATTACAACAGATCTCCACTCCGACCTCCAGTGAGCTCTGTCGTGGCACCACTGCCGTCGGAAAAGGTAATGGTTTGCAGTCAATGGAATACCGGCTACAGGCTGCCTGGCTAGGAGCTGTCCTTGAAGTAAACAGTTTCTTACCGTTCCTTGGGTCACGAGGGTACCAACTGCAGCTCGAATGTCAGCCGCAGATGCAGTACGATGCGCCACAGCCGTACGCAAGATTCGGCGATCTTCCTTCTCAGTCGTGCCACGTGGCAGCTCGGAACTCGATCTTCTTGAGGTAGTACCATCCCTTGACCATAGCTTTCAATAATCATGCATGGTGGAAACATTCCCACCCAAGTTTTTCTGCAATATCGCGAAATGAAAATCCACCTTCTCGTAGCCAAATTGTACGACCTCGTTTAAACTCGGTGAGCTGTTGATAATGGCTTCTTCGTCTTCTTAAAAGGTATTCCTGGCTAACATGAACGCAATTCGTCCAATTTCACGGAAAAATAATACACACGAGCTTCACAACACGCTTTTAAAACAAGCCTTATTTGCATGTTCTGAGTGACGCCAGCTGCGCCACACTTATGCGCGGAACACGAAATTTCAATCGATGTCATCTTTCAGTTGTATAAACACGCCTACCAAATTTCGTTTATCTAACACAAGTCTTTCTTGGTGTTGGGATTTTTTTTTTCCGCCAGTATATATATATATATATATTATATATATATATATATATATATATATATATATATATAAATATTATATATATATATATATATATATATATATATATATATATATATACACTGAAGTGACAAAAGTCATGGGATAGCAATATGCAAATTTTCAGATGGCAGTAGCATCGCATAGAACAGGTATAAATGCGCAGTGCTTTTACAGAGCTTTCATTTCTGTTCAAGTTATTCATGTGAAGAGGTTTTAACGTGATGATGACCGCACGACGTGAATTAACAGACTTTGAACGCGGAATGTTAGTTGGAGCTAGACGCATGGGTCATGCCATTTCGGAAATCGTTAGAGAATTCAACATTCCCAGATCCACTGTGTCAAGAGTGTGCCGAGAGTATGAAATTTCAGGCATAACATCCCACCATGGACAGCGCAGTGGTCGACCGCCTGCACTTAAAGATCGAGACCGGCGACGTCTGCAAAGAGTCGTAAATTCTAACAGACAAGCAACACTGCGTCAAATCACCGTAGAAATCAATGTGGGACGTACAATGGACGTGTCTGCTAGAACTGTGCGGAGAAATTTGGATTTCTTGGGCTATTCCAGCAGAAGACCGACTCGAGTGCCTTTACTGACAGAACGACATCGCTTGCAGCGACTCTCGTGGGCACGTGAGCATATCGGTTGGTCCCTAGATGAATGGAAAACCGTGGCCTGGTCCGATGAGTCACGATTTCAGCTGGTAAGAGCCGATGGTAGGGTTCGAGTGTGGCGCAGACCCACGAAGCCATGGACCCAAACTGTCAGCAAGGCACTGTTCAAGCTGGTGGTGGCTCCGTAATGGTGTGGGCTGTTTTTTCATGGCATGGACTTGGTCCTCTAGTGCGACTGGACCGAACATTGACTGGAAATGCTTATGTGCAGCTACTTGGAGATCACTTGCAGCCATTCATGGACTTCATGTACCCAAACAACGATGGGATTTTTATGGATGACAATGCGCCATGTCACCGGGCCACAACTGTTCGCAATTGGTTTGAAGAAAATTCTGGACAATTCCAACGAATGATTTGGCCACCTAGATCGCCCGACATGAATCCCATTGAGCATTTATGGGACACCATCGAGAGGTCTGTTCGTGCCCAAAATCCTGCCCCATCAACGCTTTCACAATTATGGACGTCTATCGAGACAGCATGGCTCAATATTCCTGCAGAAGATTCCAACGACTTGTTGAGTCCATGCCACGTCGAGTTGTTGCACTTCGCCGGGCAAAAGGAGGGCCGACACGATATTAAGAGGTATCCATGACTTTTGTCACTTCAGTGTATATATATATATATATATATATATATATATTATATATATATATATATATATATATATATATATATATATATATATATATATATATATATGTGTGTGTGTGTGTGTGTGTGTGTGGGCGATTCTCTGTAAACTCGTCATTTTTCACACGAAATCTGTCCGGGCACGGTTTTTTGAAATGTTCGTATAATTATAATACTATTGCTCAGAAAATGAATCTATTACTTTGGTTTGAAAGAGGGCCAATTGAAGTTTGTGTTTTTCTGATAAATCATGATAGGGGGTAAGTTCCCCGCCTAGTATAACTAGGCAGGGGACTGTGCCAGGTGACTGTGTTTTTGCTCTTTGTTGCGTAATATCTGCAAAACTATTGGAACATAATTAGTTACGAGACTACCTATAAATTTAGGCACAAATCGTGGACATAATAACTAATATGTTTTATAATTAAATTAATTGACATTAATAAAATCACTTCCCAGAGGATTGTTTTAGCAACGACCCTGATGCATACTTTCAACACAAATGTGGCTCTCAAACCAAGCAAAGTAGTGTTTCAACGCCGTTCTCAGCGATTTCGGCAAATTCACACTGATTACTTTAAACTTCATGCCAAAAAGAATTTGCAAAAGTTATAGATTTCTCGTATTACAGCTTTGAATTTGTTGCAGGGGACTGTTTGAAAAAACTCCGGACAGAATTTACATGACAATTTCAAGTTTTATAAATACGTAATTATACCTTATTTCATATGAAAAATATAGCTTCATTATTCTATTTTTAGATATTAATTGCCAAATTTACGTAGTGTTAATAGGTTTTTTGAAATACTATCTTTAACAGTTAGACTATGGGAATGGGACAGCCAGGGGACTGTGTTTTTGGCGCTTAGATAATTTCTAGAAAAAAAAATTAAATTGTTATCACTCCAAATACAATTGGGCCACAAAGTATTAATGCTTTACTTGTATTAAGAGCGATAATTACTTTATTACACTTTATTATTTTTAAAATACTCAGTCCGGACAGCCAATTACCAGTTTACAGAGAATCGCCCATATATATATATATATATATATATATATATATATATATATATATATATATATATATATATATATATATATATATAAAAGTAAAAGTAAATGAAACTCATAAGCATTTCCAACTAAGTTTACTTAACTATATAATGGGAATGCAATGCATTATTACTAAAACTGGGATTGTAATTACTCTTGAGGCTGCTCTAGTTACAAAAGCGCAAATGAGCGCCGCGACAGCTCATCAATACACGATTCAACACGCACAACCCATTTAACTACTAAATAGGGACTATACAATCCAATAGTTAAGCAGTCAGTTTTACGTCTATGTGTAGAACTATTTTGATTAATTGTCAATATGATTGAGGAATCCTATTGTTAATAGATTATAGTAAAACTTCAAATTCAATTAATTTCGATTACAGTTCTCACAAAAACGATTTGTCTATTTAAACTTAACAATTGCACAATGAGCATTTGTTCATTTGACAGATTTTTAGAGCAAAATAAAAGATGGCCAAATAAAAGTACTCAATTTTAACAGTCGATTAAAAAGAAAAAAAAAGTTTAAACCCAACGAGGGTGGTAATAGCAAAATTTGGCAGATGTATTCTTCGTCTGCGCTTTTTATGAGAGGACAAAGGGACAAATGGCATCCTCAGTGGAGGAAACACTAGCTATTATGTGGTATACAGTGCGGGACACAAATGGGGAATAACACTGCAACGAATGTTATGAAATCTCCTCATCTAGGTGTACTTTTCTATAAACTATTCGAAATATAATTTGCAGTTATTCCCTATTTTTGTTCCGCCTTGCATATCAGAGAACAGCTTGTGTCTTTTCCCTTCGTCTCATCATGAAAAGCGCAGGCGCGTCACAGACAAGACAAAAAATGGTTAGCTGGTAACCTATAAGAATTCATCTGCCAAATTTTGTTAGTATATCACCCTTGTTGCGCTTAAATTTTCCTTTGTATATATATATATATATATATATAATATATATATATAATATATATATATATATATATATATATATTATATATATATTATATATATATATATATATATATATATATATATACTGTAATCAAAATATACATCAATCAATTTCTTTTCTATTCATTTATAATAATTATGTCTGTGTATTTTTTATAATACATGTTTGTTTTGGCTAGGTATGCTGCATGATTGCGCAGGATATAATAAATAATTTTGTTAAATGTAACAACTGTATTAACAGATACCTAATCCGATTTGTTATTTCAATATACTTTCAACATTATAAGCGTATGTTATTCAATAACCCTTTGTAAAAGATAGCTGCTGTCTCTAGTCCAATGAATATCATTTTTATTATATAATTTAATCTTATTCTATGTAATTAGAAGAAAAAAGGTCATATTTTTTTTACTCATATTTTTAAATGCTATTCAGAAGTATAAAGCACTTAGATTATAACGAACAAATTTTACTTTTATTTAACAAACAAAATGCGGATGTCAGTACGCAAAAGTTTAAAAAAAAAAAACTCATGTGCACTCTCACATTTTTGCTCACTTATAGGTTTATAGGCACGACTGCATATACGTAACGAGTTTGTCCTAGCGTACAAGCTTATTAGCGTCCAGTCTTTGTAGTTTAGCATTGGATATAAACTCAAGGCTGCAATGTAAATTAAGTATGAAAAGAGAAAACAGTTTATGTGTGCTCGTAAAGTGTGAGTAATGAAAGAAAGCAGAAAGAAAACCCATCGCAATACCTTCTAATGCGATTCTTACATTGGTTTTATCTCCTAACTTCAGCATGCAACATTTGTTTGCATTGCAATTAGAGTGAGCTCGAAGAAGAGTTGTAGTAGAATAGAATCTTTTATTACGCAACATTTAATGCTCTTTAATACTACTTAGCTCAATATGCCATGGGTAACTTGTGAAAACTTTCTCAGACAAAAAGAAATAAGAAGAGCAGATTGAGTTGGTATTGCATTCTGATAGTTATCATTTACCATCTAAGATTTCTATAAACTCTGAGCCTAAATTGCTTAAGCCTTTAGAAGTGATTTAATTGTGCCCTTTTTGCATATTTGCTAAGAAAGATACGTGTTAATTAGTGAAAACCTAAACCATGCCACTGCTTATTAAAATCTGCCCCTTTAAATTCATACTCTTTCTGCTTTTCAACTTTCTTTTTATTTTGCCAACATACATGTCTGAATTGAAATTTTCCCAAGTGTTCTTAAAGAAGGAAATATTAGCTAACATTTGTTTCATTCTTCATGGATGGACGAATGGACGGACAGACAGACAAACATACAGACTGATAGATAGATAGATAGATAGATAGAGAGTAAATTGACTAAAATTAAGAAACATCATGCAATTTTTAAATCAAGTTATTTTGCTTAATAACACTACTCCTATAAATATTTACCATATTAACATTTATCGAGTGACTCCCTAAAGGTTATATTTTTCCATTGTAGCTTTCTAGGACTGACTAAGTAGATTTACGTTTTGTTTAAATTTTTCACATGCTGCATTTACTTTTCTGTTTATGCACATTGTGATATTTCTTGGTGCCATTAATTTTAGTACTATCTGTTACATACTAAACATGTTAATAAAAACTTTGTAAAACTTTATTAAAAAATGGTGTAAAGCTACAACGCTTCATAACCTTGCTTACATGTTTATTTAGTTACGTTTTTTTTTCTTTTTTTAAGAACGGAAACACAGAAGGTTAGAACAGATTCTAGCAGTCCGTTAAGTGTTTAAAATGTTTTTTTCTTTGCATTTTATTCGAGAAATCTATTAAATACCTTTTTCAGCCTCCTTTCTCGTTAAAGTAAAAGAAAGACGAAAAAAATTATTCACTTTTTTTGTTCAAAAGATCTCAGCGAGGACACCTCATTCCCGTATATATTTGACTTTCTGATTCTAAATATTTTTGTTCAATTTTTAACTGTTGTTATAATGTAAACTAGGCTCGTTTGATTCTGGACCGAACATTTTTTTTACTTATTATTATTTTTAATTTAAGGCAGCGGATTTCAAATTTGTTTCAAATACAAATCATTATTAATCCTCATCAGGCAAACAATTTCTAATATCCAATGAGGTTTTCCCTGTGTGATTAATTGAATGCTTTATCCAAGGCATTCCATGCCACCAATGTAAGAAGACATATCGGCGGAAGTTATGGAGAGAATTCACTATAATTGATGAGAGAAGACGTACTTATTTATCTTCGACTATCATCTGTATCCCATTTCATATCTTGCTACTGTTTTGTGTCAATGATACAGATGTACAAAGTTACATTTGCCCCAGTTCAAAAGGAAGCCAGACAATGTCTCTTTATTCAGACAAATAATTTGCTTTTTTAATCAAGACAGCAAATAAAACAAAACTAATGATGATTGTAATGTCCTTATTCCTTCAAGAATAATATATTTTGACTAACAATTATGTTGCGCGGAAGTACAATTTGTTTAAAACCTTTTTCTAAACAAAAACTTGCAGTATAGAAAAGAACTGTTACTTTTTCTTTCTGGCAGTTAGTTTGTACCTTCAAATAAAGGTGCAAAATTATCGCTGTGTCGCATATATGTGAGAAAGTTAAAATTAAGATAGTTTAAAACTAAAAGATTCAACTGATCATTAAAAACATTTTTCTGATGAAATATTTACTTGTCTATTAAAAATATTTTTCATCAGACAAAGCATTAAATAAATTAAATACTGTATAAATGAAAAAAATAATTGAAATTATAAAAAAATTCATAAATGACGTAAATTAAGTGATTTTATGACGTAATTTAAACGAATACGTGAACGATGTAATTTTAAATAAGTAAATAAAGTAATGAATAAAATAATGAGTGAATAAACAAATATTAAATGAATTAGTATAAATTAATTTAATGAATGAATAAATGAAAGACTTAATCAAGTTGCCCCTGTCTTTGGCCCCTTATGCACTTAACTGTGCTTAAAGCATTTAAACACATCCCAAATATTTAACAAATAAATACTAAACTGAACACCAGCAGATCTCAAATAGCATTTGCAATACCAATAACGCAATAACTTCATCTTTTATGATATCATAAAAGTTTTTGCTATACAACAAAATTTTGCAACACGAGTGCGAAAATTAAAAAGTAACTTGCACTATGACGCACCAATATTTTAGATATCTTTGATCAGAGTCTCATAAATATTTTCTAACAAAGCTAAAACATTGCCAAGAATTTGCCGTTGAAACTTGTAAAATATTTTACCGTTTTACTTTAACTCATATTGACCTACTAAATAAAACAAAACAACTTTTTTTTTTAATCTTACATAACATATTTTGCAGAATGTCTAACTTTCACTTTATCTCCAACATGCAAAAAGTATTTATGGGGCATCTGTCCAAAAAAGCAAATTAATAATTTCAAAAATTATTTACTGAGATCCTTATTTTAACCCTGTAATTAAGCTACATATTGAGTCCGTTTAAATAACATAAAAAATAGGTGAAAAAAATAACTCATGACAGCTTAATCATCCGCTTTATAAAGCTGTTGCCAAATTGCAGAGAAATTATCCTATAATTATCAGTGTCCTATGAATATTTACTCTAGCAACAGTGTTCACTAAAGTTCGGACCTTCAGTAACTGTGATCACGGACTGCGTGCACTGGAATGTAATGTGCCAGTAAACGCGCGACTGCGCTTAGTCATTAAGCAGCAGAGCATACAGGTAAATGGTAGATTGCGTGGTATTAGAACGGCAACATTCGCTCCTTATGTTAGGGCAGTTAGTACGTGGATTTGAGAAACAATTTGGCCAATGTCTGCTGTTATTAATATTGCTGTTCAGAACAAAGTTATCATGAATATTTAGTAAAGACATTTACAGAAATTAGAAAAAAAATATTGTTTGTTATTCAATATCACAAATTTTGTACTGTGATATTTAATCAGAGGTGTTTTTAACGACCCTAAAAGGTATTTTATGCACTGAATCGAAAACGTGCCTCAAAATTTTAGTCAAGCGTATTTTCACCCTAAGTATTTGAAGTAAAAAAAAAATAGCAGGGAAACACAATTTTGAATTTTTTAAATATTGCACTTGCATGTTGGTTTCGTTTTTTTCTTTCTATACAATCAAAATGTCGAACATTCTAAACGTTAAAAATGAAACGAATACGCATCTCTTCTTTCCTTGCAATCTCTACCGTTATTTATTTCTTTATCGTGTTTTAATAATGGTCTTCCCTGTTTTTGTATGTTTCAATCCTCATAAAAGTGCGGAGTATTTTTACGCATTGAGAAAAATACTAGTCATATCTTTGTTTGAAATATGTTTGATTGGAGTGATGTAAACTAATTGGCTAAAACCATCTTTTACAATGTTTTGGTCAGTACATGACCTGTTTTAGGGGAGATAATCCGTGTTACTTGCTTAATAGTTTTTCATAAGTAGAAGTTGGGACAATTTTCACTGAAAAATTCAGCTTGACATTTTATTGCCGTTTCATTTTACCTACATATCCTCACAAGTAAATCCAAATGACGTTTAAAAAAAAAGTAATTGATTTTGAATGAAAAGCGCCGGAAATTTTAAAGATATTTTTATAGCTTTCATTGAAATGTGAAAAGTTATCACATAATATTTGCTAATGGAGTTAAGTCACTTCAACAGTTACCTCATATGTATAATTTCACAAAATATCCACCTCCCATGGATAACAGGTCCTACCCCTCGGGGCCTTGGCAGCCTTCTATTATGGCAAGTTATCCAAGTTATTTTTTACCCAAAACTGCTTTTAGCTGCTTTTTCATTGTTAGTGCCCTCTTCAAGATATACAATGACTGCAACATGGTTAGTTGACATTCAAATAGAGCCATTGACATTGCCAAGGCCAAATTCACGCCCCCCCCCCCTTTGGAAAAATTTTAGTTTATTTCCCTATTTTTATTTTATTTTATTTGTTTATTTCTAATTTTTATTTTCTCATAGATTTCTTATTATCATCTTGCACTTTGTCATACAAGATAATAACAACAACAAAATTGGCGGTTTAAAAACGATATTCTCAAATTATACAGTTACAAGGAAGAAAACACACATGAATTAGTTTAAAATATTAGTGTGTGTGTTATGAAGCTAAAATTCAGAAAAACAATTAAAAGTTGTACAAAACTAATTTAAATTTTAATTTCAACTTAAGATTGAGCTTTTATTTCAACTTTGTAGTTTTCTTTGTTCTTCTTTCTTTCATATGTACTCATTCTGCTACGATTATTATTGTCCTTAAACTTTCTGTTTTACATGTATTACGTTTATAAACTAAGCGTTTCAGGCTTACTTACTTTAAATAAAGATATGTTTCCGATAATGTAAGGCTTGGCAGCAAAATTTTCCAATGAATTTGAACACATTAATGTTTAATCTTACACATTAATCACTTAATCATCAGCATCAAATTCAAATTCGTACTATAAATCAATCTCTTGTCATGAGAGCTTTGCTAAGGAAAGATCAAAGATCATCAGAGTTTGTGGCATAATATCAACATTCACTACAACTGACAGCTAGTAATAAATTTGTTTCAAACGCTGCTATCAGACTTCAAAGAACTATGGATTTTAAGAGAAACTTATTCTGCCGTCTTCACTACGTCTGCGTAGTATTTTGGAGCCGGCAGAATTTAGAAGTAAAATAACTTTGCTAAACGTCGAAACTAGTTTATGATAGAGGCTTGTGAAAAGTACTATCACGGAAATTAGTGTCCTGAAATCTATATGTTTAAACTTAGAATTTTTACACATTTGCTAGTATTTACGACTCATAATTCAAGAAAAGATATGTACTAGCAAAATTGCAGTAAAACATTCAAAAGCAGGAACAGTTTTAATTTGCAATTGAGTTAAAAATATAATGAAAAGCAAAACTTTATTCTAAAAAAATAAAACTAATCTATTTCTAAAAATAAATATTAGAATACACTTAAACAAAATATTTATTTAATACTAGAACTACCCTTCCACGGCTTTGCCCATAGATAGCCCTGCTATTGTTGTATCCATGATGCGCGAGTCAATGTACGTAACTGCACATAAACCGCACGTAAGTGCTTTGTGGGCATTTAGTCAGATTCGAGTACATAATTCATCACAGGATGATGGAATAACATCATAATTCCCACGTGATCATATGGCTACGTGAGTGAGACTTATTTAATTTCTATTTATTTTTCATCTGAATTTTGTATATACAGCATATATGTCTGTGTACATATGTAGTTGATTATAAGCTTAAATATAGATATTTGTATATAGGGTCATTCCATATAAAGTCAACAAACGGGCCGTGCCGCACCATTTTTGATTTTGAGGATATTTGGTTGGTAATATGCACCAATATTCTATACTTCAAAACTGTTTTATTTTTTTCTCGAAAAAATTTTATTCTCGAGATATAGCCATTTTTTTGCTCCGCCGATGAGTAAAATTCGGCATTTTTGACTCTTTTTTCTAAGAGCTCTGGTAAATTTATTTAAAATGGTAGAAAGATCAAACATGACTTATTTTAAAGCTAAAAGAATGAACTTTGATTTGTGCATAAAAAGAAACGGTTTAAGTTAAGCCTAAATATAAATTTTTCCGCGTCAATTCGCGGTTCAAAAAGTGCCGTTTTCGTCATTTCAAGCATGAAAAGTATATGAAGGACTGACAATGGGGTTCCAATTTTTTTCTCTTGCACCCAGACATAGATACTAGACTCATAGAAAAGAATTAGATGATACAAGTAGTCCTTCATTATGAAAAAATTGCTTAAACTTGAGAAAAAATGAAAAATATCCTTTTTCACTCCCCAAAAACAATCTGTGAAATAGGTAGAAAAAATTTGAAAATGTATGGAGCAAGAAGGTATTATATTGAACTTTAAAAGGAAACAAAAACTGTTTTGTTATTCCAAGACATTAAAGGGATATAAGCCTTCTAAGTAAGAGGATTATTATGAAAAAAACCTTAAACTTGTGAAAAAATAAAAAATGACCCTTTTCACTCCCCAAAAATAGCCTGTGGAACACTTAGCCCCTTCAGACCTGGTGTCCAGTATACCGGACATAAGCTTCTATCAACTGTAAATCATTTAATAATTGAATAAATTACATGAGTTTTTGTTAATTGACTCTTGACATTCTGCTTATTATTACCTATGAAAAAATTTCTCGTTTAGGGATTAACATCATTCCCAAATATGGATTGGGGGGATTAGATTTAGTTTGTTTTTCAAACTATGGATTCTCGTAGCAAAGGCGACCTTTTTCTGATTATTTAAAAAGTAAAAAATTGTCTCATTATCAATTCAAATGCTTGTATTATGTTTCATTATTGTTAGAAGAACATTTTACGATAAGGTTTGCATGGTGTTTCATTTTTTTGCAGAAATATGTATGTCAAGTTGTGCACATGTTCGATGATCTAGCTTAAATAAATGAAAAAAATGTTAAATTTCTGGTCGGAATACGACAGCAATTCTTTAAAAAACCTTCAAATTAGGACAATAGTCCCAAAAATTTCTCGTTCTAATAAGAAAACTTCTGAAATACGTGAGTCGTAAAGAATGTCTTTTCATTTTGAATAAATAAGTAGAAAGCTGACAGAGTAATTAGAATAAAGGTCCCCTCAATATCATCAACAGACCCTCATAACTCTCAATGGAAATAAGAAAACTATACCCAGGAACTTTCAGTGGAATCTCGACAGAAATTCTCAAAACTCTCCATAAGAAAAAAAAAAGATTCCTTAAAGTTTCCTATTGTGATAAAGACATCAGTTTCTTAAAATAAATTGTGAGAATAAGGCTAACAGTTTTCAAATAAGGTCAACAGTCCCTCTACAAATGTCTATCCCGAAAAGGAAACTAGTTCCAAAATCCCGTTTCATATTGGAAAAAAAATAAAAATAAGATTGGAATTTTCCCGCGTCAAAATTAGAGTAATAGCTTCGAAAAAATATCTTGAACACTTTCAATATTTTCCCAAAGTCCCCATAAGAATAACAATCATTCTCTCAAGATTCATATATGCATCATCCATTCCCCAAACTACACTGCTCAAAACAATTAGGGGAGCACATGGTTTTAACAAAATTACGCAAATATGTATACCAATAAGTAGCATAAAATGCATCGTTTTTAATTCAAAACCTACCAGGAAACGGAATAAGATAATTTTATGAACAAATTAAAGTTAATGAGGCCAAAAACCAGAAAAAGAAGATAAGTGCGGAAATCGGGATGTTGCAGAAGCGTCCGTTTTATTGCCGCAACTGTTAAATTCGATAGCGCAGTAGTTTTTTTACATTTTTTTCTGAAGACAAGGTTACTTGAGAATGTCTCAACAACGTGATTTACTGGAATCCATGCCATGGCATGTTATAGGCAGGCTGGAATCCGGGTAAACACAACGTTGTGTCGCGGATGATGTTGGAGTCGTCAGAAGTATTGCAAGGCTGTGGAAACGATTCCAAGAAACAGGAAATGTTTGACATCGATCAGGGCAAGGTCGGCCATGCGCCACTACAGCAACTGATGACCAGTATATACGGTTAACAGCCCGTCGAAACAGAATAGAGAATGATACGCATCTGCAAAGGCAGTTGCTCTTGGCAATATTACGAAGGGTGTCCAGCCAAACAGTACATAATGGGCTTCATGAGGGAGGGCTCTATGCACGTAGGCCAATGGTCTAAATTTCGTTGACCCCACACGACTGTGTGGCCAGAAGAAGACGGACTGCTGAACATCGAAATTAGGAGCAACATGGTTGGAGCCAAGTGCTGTTTACAGAGGGGTTGCAATTCAGTCTGGAGAGTGACAACGGACTTGTTCTGGTATGGAGGGACAGGGGCACTCGAAATAATCCCGCGTTCGTTCGTGAAAGGTCACAAAACAGACGAGCTGGTTGGGTGGTATGGGGTGGAATCAGCATAGGCGGACGTACGGGCCTGCATATCATTTGGAATGGCACTTTGACGGGCCAAAGGTATGCAGACGAGATACTGAGACCTCATGTCATCCCTCACGCTGGAGCTATTGGATATTCCTTTGTTTTTCAAAACGATATTGCTCGACCGCTGAGAGCTCGTCTGATGGAGAACATGCTTGAAACTGAAAAAATACAGCGTATGGAATGGCCAGCGTGCTCTACTGACCTGAATCTAATCAATCATGTTTAGGACATGGTCGGACAATGCATTGCTGAGTGACAAAGGTCGCCTGTTACTGTCCGAGACTTGGAGATTGCACTTCTTGAGGAGTGGAACAGTACTCCCCAAATTCATGCCCATAAGCTTATCGCATCCATACCAAACAGGTGTGCAGCAGTCTTAGCTGTTCAAGGAGACCACACGCCTTATTAAAACACATGCAACATGTCTAAACAGTACCTTTTTTTCATTTTTTACATGTAACCAAAATGTTGCCCAAAATCACCTTTTTATGTTTTTTCCACATTTTCAAAGAATTCAAGATTAATTCCAAAGTTTTTAGGTCTTTTTTTCTGTATTGTGCATTGATACACGCGTACTATCCATTGTACGCCAATCCGTGGCTGTCTTGCACGGTTTTCTTCACATTTTTGCTTGCTCCCCTAATTGTTTGGAGCAGTGTACATTAAAGTCAAATCTATAAAAGTCCCGATTGATTAAAATCAACAATTATTTATTAAATGGAGATAACAAGAAAAAACAACTACGCTCTCAAAATTTGGAAATATTTTTAAAGAGGGAAAGTGGTTGATAGCGAAAACTTTGCTCTTGTAGCCAAAGTACCTTACCATTAGTGATTGCAACTGAGTTGAAACTGTATTAAAACAATGTAGAATGAAATATGTATACAGAGTGACTTACTGTATATGTTTAATGTATATACATAACTAGAGTAGATGTCTCAAGTGCCCTATTTTTATTAAAATAGAAATTGAAGATTACTGTCTCACATGTTTTCGCGAGACCTCCGTCGTATCTGCGCACGCACCAAGTCTCTTCTGACTTTCTCGAAATAGGGGGGAAAGGCAACGAGGAAGTAGCAAGCGAACAAAAACTGAAGGCATCGGGAAGTGCGCATCCTTAACCTACCTCCCCTTTTTCAAATGGAAGCGTTCGTGGCTGCCAGGCGCACAACACGCAAACAGACAGTATATGCAACGTTTAAAAAATTACAAATATCAAAAATAATTTTGACAAGCTTCCCCATCAGAGGGAAGAGTTGAACTTAATTTTTTTATTATTAATTATTTTTAGCAGTAGTAGAGTACTAGTATTGCCTGCGTCTTCATTCAACTTTTCCCAATACCATGGTGCTTCAGCCCATTGCCAAAATTTAACGTCTACATCCAAGTTATGATGACCAGGTTTGAATGTTTAGGAACAAAGCCCCTCTCATGACCACTGTTCACGTTTTTATTCTGAAAATAAAGCACAGCAATTATACTGTAAAATTATATCCACCTATTTCTGAACTAGAAACTATTTCTATATTTCTATACACGATATTGAAATAGTTTCTGTTTCAGAAAAGACAAAACTTTTAAGCTCTTGTATTCGCCAATAAAAAGAATTTTTCTAAAAGTTAAATCACGTGGCATTTATCCTTTTGAAACGTCGAAAAGATTTTCTCCAATTTAAGAAAACTATCCATCTGTGTGACGAACGCTTGTTAAATAAAATATTCCATTATATATTTTTTGTTCTCATTATTTACAAGAGGCTTTTTTTTTCTTTTTATCGTTTTTGTTCTCAAAATCGCCATTTTGACAAATTTTGCTAATCTGCCTATTAAAACCTCGCTCGGAGGCAATTCATATAAGTTCGGAAAAGTTCCTTTTTATTCGAAGAAAAAGAAAAAATGGCTAAAAAGAAAAAAAGCGTCAGGAAATATTCTAATGAAGTATCCATTTGTATCAAAGGAGTGAAAATTTTCATTGATGTGCAGCAGGTGCGAAGGGAATAAGGGCTTTATTGATGCTCATAAATCATTAATGATGAGAAAAAATATGAACTCACTTAAGCTGATAGAAATGTGTTAAAATGGAATAACTTAAAACGTACGTGTTTGTCGAAATTCATTATTAGAAGTTGTTATTTCCGTAACGAAGTATTTTTTGGCGAAATCTGAAATTGGAAGTAATGCATAATAAATGTCGTAAACTAGTTTGCTTGTGAAATTGCATAATTTTCTAAAAGTAATGTATTCTGTATTGAAAGAATAATTGAGTAAAACATAAGTTCAAAACAAAGAATCGGGAGAAAATATTTTCTCTTAACTACTACAGGTTCATTTATTAGGAATATTTATATGCAAAATAATATCGGTATAAATAATAAAACATATTTGTCACCTTCTTTCTTGTAGAGCAAATAATAACTGCAATCAATCAAAAGAAATGCATACAGCTAAACTAGTTACTCAACAAAATTTTGTATTTACTAGAAATGCATTTTTTTTAATATTAAATGAATAAAATAATAAATTATAGGGAAAGTTATTCAGACACAAATTGGAATTTAGTTTATTTATTTAATAACGCACCCATTGTTTTTAACAAGTGTTAGAAGATACGCTAGAATACAATATACGCTCAGAGTCATTATTTCCAAACTATTAATTTAAAAAAATGTCTGAATTAACTTTTTATATTATTTTCAAAGACAACTGCTCACCATGTGTTGTAGCCGTACGTGTAATAGAATTAACTAGCAAAATTATTAAGAGTGACTATTCATAAAAGTTAGATGCTTATAAAACTCAAAGTTGAACCTCATTTCCGTGAATTTTTTAACAGGAAATAAAATTAGTTCAAACTATACCACTGTTCTCCAGATTAATGACAAAATTGGGAATCTTGGCGAAACTATTGCGAGCTAATTACTTTTATACATATAAAGTTTCAAAATAAGTAAGAATGAATCCTTATAAATAGTCATTCCAGCCCCATGTTTGCTGATATTTTAGATAATAATACTTGTTTCTTTTATACATCAAATTAATAATGAAAAATATACAAAAATGTCATTTTTGTTCACATGTGCCTCCCCTATTTGTTTTTTAGCACAGTAGTACGGATTTTTATCTAGATTTAGGAAGATTAAATCTAAAGTTATTATTGGTTTGAGGATTTTTTAACTTCATTTGTTATCACTTGTAGTAAAATTTTGATGTTTTACGTGCGCTGTTTCACATGAATTATTGTTTAAGACGTATGAAACAACATTTGCTTTAAACAAAAGTAAATTTTCTTTTTTTTTTTTTTTCAATTCAATAAAATGTTTGAAGTCACTGACTGCTGTTTCGCAACTGCAAATAAAACTAAATACTGTGGTTCAATTTCTCAATCCATTTCCCTCTGAATAAACGTGTCGCTTCCCTTACCTGCATAAATTGAACTCCAGCTCCAATAAATTTCTTGCAGTAATGCATTTCATTATAGTTCAGTCATAAAGGGAACAGTGTGTCAAAATTTAATGTCTTGCGATTGCTTAAATTAAACTAAGCAGTATCCTTGATAACACATGTACATTTTTCATCAAGTACTTAGTGGCTGTCAAATTTAGAACAATCATTATTTGTCTAAATTATCGTCTTTGACTGAAATTTAGAAAAACGTAAACATACTGCTTAATTATTAAGTTAAAGAAAACTAAACAATTAGTATTTGTGTAGAAAAGCAAGAAAATAAAACCAGTGCATTTTAAAGTTTTAAAAAATAACTAAGAATGCGTCATATTCTTAGAAATATTTCAGTATTTTTTAACATTTCATTATTTTTCAATGAATAGAAAACTATATCAGAATTCAACTTCAATGTTTAAAGATTCAGAAGACGTTAGAATGTCAAAAATATGTTTCAACGCAATGAACTCAGTTAATATTAATTTAAAAACTCAGTTTTAACGCAAAATACACTAAGGCACAATAGCCTCAAAATTAATTTTAAACACGTCAGATATTGAAAGACAGGAGCATAAAAAATTAGTTTCATCGGAAGACTCTGAAAACATTAGTTTCAAAATTCAGTATCGACGTTAACCGATGCTGAAAACCATTCATCTACTACTTTCTGATCTTCTTAGGTAAAAAACCTTCCGCGCATTTACGCATGCGTCAGGTCTTCTATGATCTTACCATAATAGGGGTGTTAGGTAAGATAACAATAAAGGGAAGACTAATAAAAATCATTTTGAGCCGTATCAAACAACGTGGAACGATGCTTATTTCAAATACATAGTTCAGTTGAATATGTCAAAAGGAGATAGCAAATACAAGTTTTAAATTGAAAACTTAGGAAAGTTATTACTCACAACCCATCAAAACCCTTTTTTAAGAGGAACTGTTCGCGAATGCCAGGCGCGGCTTTCACGGACCGACAGTACATTGGCAATCCAAATTACTAAACATCACTAGTTTTCTTGACTTAAAAAAGATAATGCCCATTATTTATATTTGGCTTTTAGCTAGATCCTTATTTCAGAAGTCAAAGAGTTTTTTTTAGCTTATTTTAATTAAATTTACTGATGTGCATTAAATTTTCCCCAAAGATGGATCAAATCTTCGCCGAAACAAACGAGCCAAATACGAGCCCTCCACACTGTAGAAAATTAATTCACATATAATTCCAATTTGGTGGCATGATATTCTACCTAATCACTTACAAGACATTAGATGAACGTTTTGATTTATCAAACGGAAACAACTGGTTTACATTACGCAATTACCCTCCACATCTATTTTAGTATACGCAAGTATCGTTAGCATGATTTATATCTTGTTGTGATTAGTTGTGTTGAGAATGAATAAGGTAAACATGATTCACACACGATATGCTATTTCTTTTGAAGTATTACTTCTAATGCATCTCTTGGAAAAGTATTTTCTAATGGCGCTTTCCAAAGAAATTACATAAGAATTAAATGCTGTATATTCCAATCTCATAATATCTATAGTTTTACTTTACAGGCAAAAAATGCAATTCTAGCAAGATGTTCTTTGTAAAATGTGTATCTTCAACAACTCACTAAAGGACTTATGGCTACACTGTAAAACAAAATCCTAGCCCATTGAAAAATCTTAAGGAACTATAAAGGTGGATAGTTAGAAACTTTTTCGAGAATGTCGATGACTTAATTAGATACTGCCAGTAAGGGTTCACATCATTAAGTTATTAGAGATAGCATACAGGCAGGCATACCCACAGAGGGGGATAATGGCGCAAGTTGTGCCATCAAAATTTGGGGGGAGGAACTAATTTAATTATTTATTTAAATTATTTATTGATTTTTTTTAATTTAAATTATTTCTGTTATTTCTTTATGATTATTTTATTATTTATTTATTTACTTATTTCGTGTGCGTGTGTGTGTGTGTGCTTGCAATGTCTGGAAGGGGAAAAAAGCCACTCTATTCTGCGCATAATTCGAGCATAAAAAAATTAATAATATATAAAAAAAATAGTTATAATTTTAAAAAAATAAATAAGTAATATTTAAAAAAAATAAATAATATAAAAAAAGGGATAAAAATAAAAAGCACAAGAGGGTTGTGAAAAATTTTGGGGGAATTTATGCTATTGAGCTTGGGGGGGGGGGGGGAGGGGATGGACATCGTGCATACAGGTCTTTCATGTCAAATTAAGAGCAATTCTAGAACACCCCTATTTTGATTCAGCAATTCTTCTGAATGTAGCGAGTCTTTTAATTGTATTTATTTTTTACCCCTAATAAAATAGTTGGAAAGTATTTCTTTTTAAAATGCTCAATTTTTAAAATACAAATCCATTTAATGTTTATGGAATAATACAAACTAATTCACATAACAGCTATAGTTCAAAGAAAATATCTCTGTTCCTAACATTTATCGCTTTTCATTCACCCAATCTTTCATTATATTCTCTTGCTACTAAACAATTTTCTCTCAAATATGGCAAGATGTAGACGTTATTGATTTAGGGGAAAAGTTTTCTCCGATTCTGACCAAAGTAATAAATTTGGCCTGAATATTTCCCAATAAAGGAATTGTCTTCTCTTTATTAATAGGACGGAATTATTTCTTCCCTGTTAAAATTGACATGAACTTGGAGAATATTTGCTGCTTAAGAGTCTTTATCATGAAAAGGGTTACTTTATGAGAAACAAAACTTAATATTCGGCCTTCAATTAGTTTTTAAAGTACATACATATCTATTTTTATTCTTGCTGCCTTTATTATTTAATAAATAACTAATATTTTTCTATTTATATTTTTGAAATAAAATAAAATTATTTTGCTTTTTTTCCAGAATTTAGTTATATATTTGAAAGAAAATAAATTAGTAAATTTTTACTTGTAGAATAGTTTGAAAAAAACTGCTGACCTGTGAACAATAAAAAGTAATCCTTTAAGAATCAGCTCAAAAACATTTTGCTCAAACAAATGTATCAAAAAAGAAAAAAAAACGTAAGGTATTCTCCAAATTTTTGCAAATACATAACATGTAAAAATAAATCTTCAAACTTTAAAATTTGTCTGCCAAGTCTCTTTTCATATTTGCAGGAAGTTTAAAAATACTAGAACAGAAGAAACGAATATGAGCCAATATTTAGAAAAGTGCCAATTTGAAGTTGGAGTTTTCTGAAAAAAAAATTTTTTGCAGAAAAAAACTAATGTTGGATTTTAAGTCTAAATTGGGTCTAAATGCAAGAAAATAAAACGGGTGAGGTCAAGGAAGTTATTTACCCCCTCTTTAGATTACTCACTTTTAAGCCGTTACAGATCTGATGAATGTTACAGATCTGATGTTAATATGAGTTACATATTTGAGTTTATGCTTTCAGTCTTCGTTAACATTAGGGATGCACCGATTAATCGGCAGTACCGATTAATCGGCCATAATCGGCCACTTTACCGATTATTAATAATCGGCAAAATCGGGCCGATTAATCGGCGGAAAAAATATTTTTTAAATATTATTTTTTAAAGTAAATCTTCACTAAGAATATATGATGAATAATTTTATTAACAGTAATAATAATCCTCACCGTTGATGTAAAGTTTTTAATACATTAATTCTCCTATTTTGAATAAAAATACACATAGTTAATGTAGCAACATTTTTCATGTGTCGATACTTTTCTCCTTGCTTTTAGATAATCTTCAATTTTCACAAAGAATAAAAGTTATTGTGGAATTATATAGCTACTAATAATTGAAAAATTGAAACTGAAAGAACTTCAAAATTGGATTGATCAATGCTCACCACGCAGATTCCTCTCTCTTTTTTTTTTTAAATTTTCATGTCTAGTTTACATAATTAGCAATGTGTTAATGCAATATTATTGACGATAATGTGAAAATTAGTTCAGAGAAATTTGATAAGTTTTTGAAATTATTTTGGGAAAATTACGAAAATGAAAAAAAAAATTAGGAACTATTTTAAAAGTTAGAATTGCAAAAAAAAACGAAGAAAAAACTAACTCTGAAATTGATAGTACTGAAAACAACCATTTTAACCATTAATCGGCTTCACCGATTAATCGGCCGATTATCAACTGCCGATTAATCGGTAATCGGTAATCGGCCAATTTGCTTATCGGTGCATCCCTAGTTAACATCTCTAAATATGATATCATTTCATTGCATTTTTAACATAGAATTAAGATAATTATAGTAAAATACATATATTAGGCTAAAAAATCAAATTTCATTGTAAAAAAGCATTTCTTGGAAATAAAAATGAGCGATAAGGTTTTTAGATAAAATAAATTATGAGATTTCCAAATGCAAGCTAATAAAACATTTGTTTTGTTTTGAAACAACACACAACTTCAACTTTTTCAACACACAGCTCTGCTGCTTGCTTTTCTTTAATTAGTTGCAGGAAATTTAATTTCTTAATCAGAAATTCAAATTTAGCATGCTAGTTATTATCTAGTTGTTTAGCGAAGTTATGAGAAATTGAAGCACCAAAATAAATAAATAAATAAAATAATAATAATTAATTAACTTAATTTCTGCAGTGTCAATTTTTCTTTTTTTACTAACTTCTATTGTTACGTCATACAAACCACAAATGAAGCAATTGTACTAAAACTCATTGCTTTTCATTTTTTAAGAACAAAAATATTCAATATATATGGCTAAAACCTATGATTTTTGCTTTTTATAATTCTGAAACGTGTGAGTTAGTTCTGTAACATATTCGCTGTTTTTCAATGTTACCGCTCTGACTGTTACCGATCTGACAAACTGACAAAGTTTTTTTTTTTATTTCCGAGTCGATCGCACTAAACCAAAATCAAACACGTGGTTATTTCACTTGTAATAAAGGACTATACTTATATGTAAAATAATTTTTAAAATAATAAAAACTGCGCATTTTAAGCGTGTTACCGATCTGATGACTCAAATCACACACATTTTATAAAATCACTTTAAAAAATCTTACCTACAATTTTAGATGCAGAAATGCAAATTTTTAATTACGATTCGATAAAACATCCCACCAGGTACTCGGTATCACGTGGTATAGGTGCAGGAAATGATTTTGGGAGCCTAAACATAGATCGGAAGTTATTGCTACCACTCTGACGGCGGAACTTGGGACACGCTTATTTCGCATCGGCTAGAAAATCAGAAATCGATTAAAACAAAAATGAAGTAAAATATTAATAAAAGGGTAAAAATAGAATAGTTTTGTGTGCAAGTGCATTTTTTTTGGAAGTTAGAAAGTGCGCATGACCTGTTTGCATGCTAAGCTTTGCTACTGGGAACACGTTACCGATCTGATTTTTGATGTATAAAAACAATATTTTCTGAAGAAAAAAATTTTTTTTTCTGATGTTATTAGATGAACTGAAAGCAGAACCTTATCTTCTTTCTGGGGAAAATTAGTTTTTTAACTTGTTAATGAAATACTAGTGAAAATTTACTTGCGACTCAAATTGGCACTTTTCTAAATATTAACTCATATACTCAATTCCCTTAAACAGTTAATAGCCTATATTAACTATATTACAAAACAATACATTAAAAAATCTGGTATGGACCCCACACTACTTCCTTTTACGTGTAAATTTCTTAGTAGTTGCCTAAAGTGTTAAAAAGAGTGCTTGGAGTGAGCAAGGTAACAATTCAAATATTTACACCCCTAATCTGCCACAAAACAATGCAAAAAATGTTTTACAATGGTTAATTTTCTAAATATTGCCGATTTTAATATCATTCAGTGAATTTTTCGCAAAATATCGCCAATAGCGCCAAGTTGAACCCAAATTCAACAAATATTTTCTTTCGCCAAATTTGTCGCCACCTTGGCGATATGTCGCCAATTTGGCGTCAAACACTTGGCAATCAAAAGCTTGGCGACATATCGCCGAGTGATTGCGCCAATTCATATCACTTGAGTCTGTATTGAAATTAATACTGATTTACCCCAGTAAAGGGGTAAAAACACCCCCTTGGGAACATTCGAATGTAACCACAAGGGGAGGTGCACAACTAGACTATCCTCAGAGCATATATACCGAACTAGAAGCTTCTACGGCATATAGCTTTTGAGTTATGCGACACACATACATACATACGCACATACATACGTACATACAGACGTAACGAGAAAACTCACCGTAATTAACTCGGGGGGGGGATGAAAATGATTTGGGAATGGGAATGAATGAATGATTCGGCTCTGTATATGTTAGTAGGTACATAGGTACATATGCACGTGCTGACAGGTCGAAAAAAAGCTACTGAACATTCATTCGGGGGTGAGCAAAATCAAAATTTAAACCAAAATTTGTGAGATTTTTTTTTTTTTCGCAATCAAAATACGTCCTTTACTACGTAAAAGGAAGTTAAAACAGAAGGTACGTCAAGTGATCTTTGAATCGAAAAGACCTTATGAAACAGTACGATTTACATTTCTTCTCCTGTATTAGTTCTGGTCACCTTAAATTGAAGTAAAAAATGTAAAATTGCGAACTTCGAAATTTTGAAAAACGTGTTTATTTTTGAATTATTTAGAGGTATTTACAAATTACCTGTGGAAAAACCTGAAGCTGAAAATAAAAATAAACGCATTTTATTGCTCAATTTTTGAAAAAAAAAATTAAAGATAAATATATGAGTTAAAATGCGCAACGGAAATTGGTTTTAAGCAAAGTTCATCGAACAAAAGCAGTGTTTTTAATTTTGGCTTTTTCGATTAAATTATTTAGCAACATAAATTTTTTCCATTTATTTATGTACCAAAATAATAAAAAAGTATATATATATATATATATATATATATATATATATATATATATATATATATATATATATATATATATATATATATATATATATATATATATATATATATATATATATATATATATATATATATATATTGCTTTTTTATATTACACGCGTAAAGGAAAACACAAAGTGATTTTAAAAGAAAAAATATAATTAGTTGTATAATATATGCGAAGTTCAAACTAATTTGAAACATGATATGTTCTACCCCACACATGTTTTTTTTAACCCTAAAATTATTTTTGTTTGTTTTTACTTGTTGTTCCTGAAAATGGGCTCTAGGTAGTAAGTTTAAAAAATAGTGTGCCTTTCTATTTAACTTTCTTTAAATTAAAAGTTTTTATGGTGAATACAATAATGCTTCTATTAAGGAATACATTAACTTTCTAAGATCTGTAGTCTTAGAACATGCAGCTTATTTTGTATATAAAATGGTGTCTGATGTCAATAATATACACAACTGCTTTTTTTTTAGACCTATTTTGCCCCACGACAAACTCCACCTAACTCTCTACTCTCAATTATGAGCAATAAAAAAAACAAGCATTTTTGAAAAAACTTTGTAAAATAATGTTTTGAAGAAGATTAAAACCGATTTCTTCAGAGTTTTGAAACTTAAAATCAGGGGGGAAAAAAGAAAACACCAACAAATTAACTTCTTTTTGTACATGAAATAAATTTCTCATTCTTAAAATTCACTGAAATAAGTCAACTTTTGCAAATATAACATTTTAATAGCTAGCACAAGAAGTATTAATTATTTCAGAAAATATTTCTCTCAACTACAAATTTGAAGCAGATAAAACCTAATTTTTCTTTGGCTTTTAGCGCGTAAACTCAAAGATACAAAAAAAATCAGAAACTCACAACGTAATAGTTACAGAGCAGTTTCATTCCCTTTAATTGCTGATTTTCATACTGTTTTAAAAACTTGGAATCAAATATCCTTATGCGGACAACTCTCAAAAAATATTATTTTCTTTTTATCAAAAGTAATATTTTACTGTGTTTAAATTTATCGTTCCATTATTTTGTCCTAAAACTCGAGAACATTTTCAAATAGGGATTGTGACCTTGCGATATAAGTAGAACTAAATTTTTTCCAACGTATCACATAAGTTAGAGACCAAAGCCATGAAAATACAAGCCTTCAGCTTTAAAATTACCAAACAGAAATTTAATTAGCGTTAAACATATTCATGTTTTAAGATTTCGCCTTCTCTTCAAGAAGACTTTGAAGTTTCACTTCCTTTGTCTGAAACTGTAATATGAGACGAAATTACAACTTTTCTCTTTGGTCCTGAAATAAAACTTTCGCTTTATATTAACTTCAAAATCCGTAGGATAATCTGATGGATATTCTCTCTTTTTCAAGTCAAGTAAAGCTAATTTGTTATTTTTATTACAAAAGAATGCGTTTGTCATAAAAAAGGCGCATGATAATTTTATCTTTCATCTTTTAATTAAGGAAGTTTTTTAGAAAATTAAAATGTGTTTCTTTGAATTGCGATTAATAAATTTCTGTTTCTCAAGTAAGACTTAGGGCCTGGCTCTACATTAGCAGAAAGCCGACGAAAATGAAGGCAGAAACTAAAAATCCAGGTACTTTGAATTTAAAGAAAATAGAAAGTATCCAGATTTTTGGTTCCTGCCTTCGGTTTCGGCAGTTTTTCTACTGATGTGAAGCCATGCACACTTGTGAAATACAAAGAAGTGCATTATTCTTCTAAATCAGTTCTGACCTTATCGGAATCTTAATTTTAAAAAGCTCCTAAAAGTGAATTAATATCCTATACTATAATACGAGGAATGGCTGCCAAGTCGCCCCAGAATGAATAAACTCCGGTAAACTTGGGGGTCTGGGGTGTTTGGCCACGAGGA
This sequence comes from Uloborus plumipes, assembly GCA_038373865.1. NCBI lineage: Eukaryota > Metazoa > Arthropoda > Arachnida > Araneae > Uloboridae > Uloborus > Uloborus plumipes. Next base: position 51,804 of record JAXGGA010005835.1, read on the forward strand.
ATCGATTGTCGCCGGTTTTGAAGCGCTACGGTCGAGCAGTTCGGAGTTACAGATAGGATATTTTTCTTTGTTTATTGTCTAATAAGTTTCAAGCGATAACGTGCTGCCATCTATAGCCAATATGGCGAACTAATTCCAAATATTCGAATTTCCAAAAAAGCATTTAAGGAACGTGCACGGAATGCTCTACGTCGCGTTTTCAAGAGTCAAGCGTCAAAGTGCGTTGAAGATCCTGCTGCCTCCTGAGAATCCAACCCACACCCGAAACTTCGTATGGAAGGAAGTCCTGAACAAGAGAAACTCACCAATCGTACCTACTTCTCCGACAAGAAACTACCTGGACAACATGGAAGACTTCGCAATCGATGATTTATGTTTATTATGTTTATGCTGTTATAGGTTTATAACATGTTTCTTATGTATGTATATATGCTTGGTTTTTATAAATAAATTTGTCAAAAATATTGAACTTCAACACACTTCAATCTTTACACTGCTCACTCTGTACCATTTCTTTAATTGTATAATTTTTTGTTATCAATTACATTTTATTTCCTATGACTTTTCAAACTTTACCTTTGTATAGAATAGTTCCCTTTCCTAACTCTAACTTTGTTTAGAATAGTTTACAATGGTGCACTTTAACCGGTTATCTTTTTACCAATGGTTTCACAAATTTTCTTATGGCATGTATTGTTTTGATAAATCACAATTGAAAATTTAAATCTTCGAGTTAGCTTCGATACCTTTTTTCTCCGAGTGGAGCTCGGTCACCCGCTGGTTATTAGCTAATTGAAAAATTGTCAGATAGTTGTATTCACTTGTATGGATTCCTCTTCTAAATAAATTATGCAATATGCAACTGCGTTTGGCAATATTTTTTGTTATTTTTCTTTACGCTCATTGCTTAAACATAGTCATCAGAGCTTATTGAAAGCTCCAAATAGCTGCTATAGAAGACATTATGATCTAAAACTTGTTTCTTTTAATTGAAGTGTATTTTCCTTATTTGGAGCTGTAGTTAGAGAACACTATTCTTAATGAAAGGAGTACATAGCTTAAAATATAGTTAATAAAATGTAAATATGTTTTATGATTTCTTTACTGAAAAAACTAGGGATGCACCGATTAATCGGCCATAATCGGCCACTTTGTTGATTATTAATAATCGGCAAAATCTTGCCGATTAATCGGCGAATTTTTTAATTTTTTAAAATTATCTTTTAAAGTATACCTTCACCAAGAAACTATAATAAATTGTTTTATTAACAGTAAATAAATGTAATTTTCTGAAATCTTTACTATAACATACAGTATGAAAGTGTGTACAGAGTAAAAACAAAACAAATAGTTTATAGAAAACGTAAAACTGATTGGAATATTAAAAGATAACCATCTGCAAATTCCTGAAATTTTAAGTTGAAATTCAAAAACATGAATATTTATTTCATTTATAATCAGTCAAATTTTGCTAATCAACCGGTGGAAAAGATGTTTTACATAAAATTAATTCAACGATGTTTGAACACAATATTACGATGGATAAATTTATAAACAAGAAATAAATAATTTTCTGCAAACACAAGAATTACACGTTTACGAAAGCGTAGTGAGTAAAAGCAAAACAAATAATTCAAAGAAGGAAATACAAAATAATAATAATAATAATAAGTTGCTTCTCAGTTGATATAAATTATTTAATAATTTAATATTCCTATTCCGAATAAATCTACACTTATAGACAATGTTGCAACATGTTTCATGTCTCGATATTTTCTCTTTGGCTTATTGCTTTTAAATAACCTATAATTTTCAAAGAACAAAAGTCTTGAATTAAATGGCTCCTTATCGTTGAAAAATAAATTTAATTTAAGAACGCCCCTAAATTAAAGTACTCATCACAGCTCCCCCCCCCCCCAATTTGTTTTAATAACTATTATGTCTAGTGTGTTAATGTAATTTTATTTACAAAAATATTAAACAATTTGCAAAGGAAGTTGATAAAATTTTGAAATTATTTAACATGGAAAAACGGAGAACAACAAATCTTTTGTCAAAAACAATAAGTTACCATTTCTAAAAATCGGAATTATATTAGAAAGAGAAAAAACAGTGTGGGTGAAATTGGTAATATTAAAAATAATTAACCCGAACATTAATCGGCTCTGCCGATTAATCGGTAATCGGTAATCGGCAAATTTGCTTATCGGTGCATCCCTACTATAAACTCAGTTTGTTAACGAAAATAGAATTAGGTAATGTGCTTGATTTAAAATGAATTATTTTCATTGATGTCTTAAAAAGGTACAGAAACAGAAGTTTGCAAATGAAAATTTATGGTTGAGGGGAAAAAACCTTTTATTTGCAAGTTAAAATTCATGTTATTGTGGAACACACTACAAATTAATTGGGAAATTTATCAAAGTTATTAAGCGCAGCAATATATTGTAATCCTAACAACAGAATTCCCAAAATGTTTAAAAATCTACAACTGAGATTTATGAAACAATTTTGTTTTTTACCTAAGAAATCACATCAAAAGAATACTTCAATTAATTTTTGGATAATAAATAAGAATTTTAGATCTGCTCAAGTCAACACAACATTTCTGAGATATACTAAAAAATAAAGCTCACAGTTTGAATTTCCAATATCTTATCATATCAAATGCCATAATATTTTTCTAGCAGACTATATCCTTAAAAGAAAAGACAAAAATGGTTTTCCTTTGCGTTTTACCTTCTTGACATCTGATATCGTTCTTCCATTACGCCTTTTCATATAAAGCTTTTGCCTTCAAAGAAAGATGTATTTTGATAGCTTATATTGAATGTGATTCAATAGTGAGCGAAATGACCTTTTCAGTCAGTTATTTATTCAATGAAAAGGGGGCTTTTTTTGAGATGTTTTCGAAGAAAACAGACTCAAAATTGACTTATGTGAGATGTTTTGGGTTTTCGATATTCATTCTTCTTTGAAGAACAAATGACTGAAGTATTCTCTAACTGATATTTACCAAGACTTTATTTTTAACCAAGCGATTAAAACAAAATAACTTTAAAACTCAAACTGTCTTATCACATAAACCTTTTCGAAATTATGATTTTGCAAATCTTACCGTATCAAGGTGGAAAGAATAAATTTCAACAGAAAATAATTTATAAACCAATAAAATCTCTTTTATAAACCACTAGCGGAAACCGCACGGCTTTGCCCGTGGTATAAAATTAAAAGTTCATTTGTAAAAAAATGATATAGCAGAAAAAAATACTCTATTTTAGTTATAATTCAACTATAATTCCTTCAAAGTATGATATAAAAATTTGGTATGGACCCTACACTACTTCCTTTTACGTGTAAATTTCTTAGTAGATGCCTTAAGTGCTAAAATAGTGCTTGAAGTGATAGTGCAGCAGATATATGACAAAAAAAAGTGGAATTGTGCCTTTAATGATAGAAGCAAATAACTTGGTGTGCATATACTACGTATAATTACGAGTCATTTTGGATACGCGGCCATCTGAGATTTCGAATATTTCAGTAATGGCGGACGTTCGAAATGGTAGCCTCTGAATATATTTTATGTGCTTCTTTGTTCCGATATTCACAAGGTTAATAGCGTACGTTATGAAAAAATCATAGAATTTAATATCCTTTTCTAATAAAGTTCTATTGCATTGTGTGTTTTAAGTGGATTTTAACTTTTACCGCTAGGGGGTGCTTTATAGTTTTTTATTAATCGTCCAAAACGCGCAACAGATATGTGACCCAAAATTGATGGAATTTTGTCTTCAATAGTAGACGCTTACAAATTTAGATAAAGATAATAAATATAAACTCATGTTTGTGAAAATTACAACACCATGAAGAAATCGTCATAATTGAATGAAATTTAACACACAGCTGAGTGATAGTGGTACAAAAAAATGAGTAAACTTATAAAGCCAACAAATAATTAAAAAATATTGAAATTAGTATTTTGTGTAGCCAGCAGGCGCTGCAATAAGTGCTGCTACGCGACGTGGCATGGAGTCAAACAAATTTTTAATGTCTGCCTGATCAATAGCATTCCATACTGTTTGTATGCGTACCCAAAGTTCGTCTGTAGAAGCAACCGTACGAGGATCACGAATGAACCACCGACCAACGAAATACCACACATGTTCAATCGGAGATATACCTGGGGAATATGCTGGGCAGGGAAGAAGTTGTACTTGCTGCGATGCAAGGAAGGATTGAACTGTCCTAGCGACATAAGGGCTGGCATTATCCTGCTGAAATACAGCGCCAGGCAAGCCTTGAAGGAAGTTTGGGGCTGTAGAACTTCACTGATATCCCGGTTGATGTTCTGGTTACCCACAATTCGTAGCAATTGAGATCGTCCGTGATATGATATGGCACCCCAGACCATACTCCAGGTGTTCGTCCACTGTGACGTTCGATAATGCACTCTGGAAGGTGGCGTTCACCGGCATAGCGTCGAACGCGAATGCGGCTATCATGGTGCCACAAATTAAAGCGGGATTCGAGAGAAAACACAACATACTACCAATCAGCACGATAGTCCTTATGCTGATTAGCCCATTGTAGCCACAGGTGGCGATAGTTTAGCGTGAGCATAATGTGATAGCGTGAGTTTTCCTGTATTGTAAAGGAGTCCTTGTGCGCAGTTCACGCTGCATCAGACGTCTACGAATTGATGAAGCACACGTTGAAACACTTGTAGCTGTTGACCACTGTGCTGCCAGTTGTCTGGAAGAAGCTGTACGGTCCGTCAATACCATGCGGATCAGGTGTCTATCATCGCGCGCTGACGTCACTTTTCAGGGTTCACTCCCGGATTTCCGAGCTATCCAATACTCTTCCGTTCACTGCTTCCAAACACGCATCACTGTGCTGCTGTTACGCTGCACACGAGCGGCTACTTCACGACAAGACAATCCTGCTTCACGAAGGTTGATGATCCTCCCCTGTTCAAACTCCGTAAGTTGTTGAAACCGCGCTCTTTTTCGTCGAAGAGGCATAAGCAACGTCTCATCTAACGTTTATCACAAGCAGATAACCACCTATAACCATACACATCTTGCTGCTGCCGTCTATTTATTCGGATAAATCTGGCGTTCAGAGGGCGCTGCTCAGCGTACGCATGCGCTACGTGTCTAAAATTCTAATCATTTGCATATCATACCCTACTTTGAATTGCTGAAAATTTCAGCCCATTCGCATAAGTCCTTCATGGTGTTGCAATTTTCACAAACGTGAGTTTATAATTACGAGGAGCACTCTTTATGCATGAAACAACAATAACTGTATAGTTTTAACAGTTGTCATTTAACATGATTTAAAAAGGTTTGAAGGAACTCTAATGATATTCAGAGGAAGCTTTGGATTTCAATATCCTCTCTCTATTTCGGATATCAGTTCTCTGGTTGTGAACCGGAGCTTCCCCCCTCACTCAAAACCTTTACCCTTTCTTCCACCCTCTTCAAAATGTTAAATTCAATAAATGTTTACTTCATTGCTTATACAATGCAGGTCATTGAAAATATAAAGACATTATGATAAAACAAGGAAATCAACTAAAAATGTTCAAATTGGGAGAATTTGTGAAACTTTGAGAAGCTGTATCTCAAAAACTATTACAGCTAACAAGTCCATTTTGGTATCAACTTGTATCAAATTTAATGTAGTTTAAATATGTAATATATGATGTTTGTCAAAAACGTGCTCTTCCATGGTCAAAATGGGGAAATTTCGAAAAAGTACGAAAATTTAGCAGTTTGACGGCTGCCATTACTCCAATAGACGAAATCTCAGATGGCCGCGTATCCAGAATTAAATCATTTGATGTGTAGTATACGTGTGCCAAGTTTCATGTTTCTATCATTAAAGGCACAATTCGGTCACATATCTGCTGTACTATGAGTAAGATAACAATTCAAACATTTGCATCCCTAGTTTACCACGAAACAATGCAAAAAAAATGTTTTACAATGATTAATCTCCTAAATATCGCCGATTTTAACATCATTCAGTAGATTTTTCGCAAAATATCGCCAATAGCGCCAAATTGAACCCAAAAAAAATTTTTTTTCGCTAAATTTATTGCCAACTTGGCGATATGTCGCCAAATTGGCGTCAAACACTTGGTGACCAAAAGCTTGGCGAGATATCGCCAAGTGGTCGCGCCAATTCATATCACTTTGGTCTGCATTGAAAGCCCTGATTACCCCATAAAAGGGGTAAATCACCCCCTTGGGAACATTCGAATGCAACCCCAAAGATAGGTGCACAAAAATAAGCCAAAAGAAAAAATAAGAAAAATTTTGTTGCTCACAGAAACCAACAGAAATCTTACCAAAGTTTAAAAGAAGAAGAAAGTTTTCTTTCCTAACTTCAAAAACAAAATAATACATTTTCCGAAATGACATACTTTAGAAAGAACGTTGCAATATCGCAATAAGATAGAAGTAAATATACTGAAATAGAATTGAATGCCAAATTGTAAAAAAGTCGCCAAAAAATTAATTTTTAATATTGTCTTTCATTATTTATTAAATGCAATTATTGCTGCAAATTACAGTCCAACAATAAATAATCACATTGCAAAAGTATATTTGGAGCAATTTTTTCTTTTAAACTCAACTGATCCTAAAAATTTTAAGTATTAGTCATAGAAATTTCGTGCATTATTCTTCACAATGATAATAAAAACAATAAACATCGACAAAGATCAACCAGCAAACGATAAATTAAAAGCTAAATTCGTTCACTCAAGCCATTTGCTGCAATTTATATTGAAATAAATTAATAATGAAGTAAAATATGTTTTGCAGACGATAAATTTAGAATGGTATCCTGTATTTTAAGGAAAGGACTCGATTTCTCATTTGATTGACAGGTGCCATCTTATCACGGTTTTTAATATTTCATTTGACTAATTTTAATAAGTGGCATTGGAGATTCTGCATGATTGTTCAATCAAACAACAAACATACATTTATCAGTGAAACATTCATTGAAGGCGGAAAAAGAACGAAATAAAAACGTAACCATGGTAACAACATGAAAAGTTGATTTCCGTTGATAAAATAATTCATTTCATCTCTATTTTCAAACAAATTTTATTCGCGAGCAAAGCCATTTTAGAATCGTTTGGCTTGCTTTACTGAAGGTAAGCCTTGAATTTCGGGATTCTAAAAACAATTGTTACAGCTCTCCTGATGATCGCAGAAACTTCGAAAAAACGTCATTTTGTGCAGAAAATTTCAAGCTTTCGAATGACATAAGACTTGAAAATGTGTATGGAATATTTCTTCCCTATTTTATCGAATTTCCTCTAAGAATTCGAATAGAAAAAGAACGAAATGGAATGTTCGAAAAATCGCTTCGAGGTGCAAAACTACATGCTACAAACTAATTTTGTGCCAAGTGGCATGAAAATCGACCGAACGGTTTTGGCGCTACGCGCGTAACAGACAGACAGACAGAAAGAAAGAAAGAAAGAAGGACAGACAGAACCACCTTCAGCTTTATTATTAGTAGAGATAGAGAAGAGATGAAAGGATGCAAAAGTCCAGATAAGAGAGGTATTTTTTCGTTTAGGTGTGTCAGGACTCATTTTCAATATTATACCCTAAAATGGTCAATATGTGCCTAGTCGATCTTCAAACTTTGCCAAAAGTAATATTGCTGATTCAAAAGCATCAATTTTACGTAATTATTGTTTTAACATAATTAATTGATTGACATATTAGTAACCAATCTATTTTGAAACCTGCAGAGTTTACGATTTAACCGCTGTTGTGACTCCGTAATGATTAAGCAACACATTACCTATGTTCCCTTTCAAATGTTTTCATGTTTTTTTTTTTTTTTTTTTCAAAGAAATGCTTTTCGAGTTTTCAATTATTCTTATTCCGTTTAATTTTAATTATTTCAATTTGCACCTCACTGAGAGCTAATTTATTTTATTCTTTTTATGAACTGCAAATTAATAAAAAAGGGCTTGTCAATTTAGAATTTTACTATTCCACCTTTCATATATAATATACACTGTTCAAAACAATTAGGGAGCTCATGGTTTTAACAAAATTACGCAAAGATGTATATTGTATATCAATAATCAACATAAAATGGATCGTCCATAATTTAAAGCCTACCGGGAAACGGAAGAAGAAAACTTTAGGTGCAAATTAAAGTTAATGACGTCAAAAGCCAGAAAAGGAGATAAGTTCAGAAATCGGGATGTTGCAGAAACGCCCTTTTATTGCCGCAACTGTGAAATTCCATTGCGCAGTAGTTTTTTTACATTTTTTTTTCAGGAGACAAGGTTACTTTAGAATGTCTCAACAACGTGATTTACCGGAATCCATGCCATGGCGTGTTATAGGCAGACTGAATCGGCAAACACAAACGTAGTGTCGCGGATGATGTTGGAGTCGTCAGAAGTGTTTGCAAGGCTGTGGAATCGATTCCAAGAAACAGGAAATGTTAGACGTCGATCAGGGCAAGGTCGCCCGACGTCACTACAGCAACTGATACGGTTAACTAGCCCGTCGAAACAGAATAGAGAATGCTACGCATCTGCAAAGACATTTGCTCTTGGCAAGAGGACGGAGGTTGTCCAGCCAAACAGTACGTAATCGGCTTCATGAGGGAAGGTTCTATGCACGTAGGCCAATGGTTACTATTTCGCTCACCCCACGCCACCGTGTGGCCAGAAGAAGGTGGGCTACTGAACATCGAGATTGAGAGCAACATGATTGGAGCCAAGTGATGTTTACAGACGAGTCTCGATTCAGTCTGGAGAGTGACACCGGACGTGTTCTTGTTAGGAGGGACAGGGGCACTCGAAATAACCCTGCATTTGTTCGTGAAAGGTCACAATACAGACGAGCTGGCAGGATGGTATGAGGTAGAATCAGCATAGGCGGACGTACGGGCCTGCAGATCGTTTGGAATGGTACTTTGACGGGCCGAAGGTATGCAGTCGGTATACTGAGACCTCATGTCACCCCTAACGATGGAGCTTTTGGAGATTCCTTTGTTTTGCAAGACGATATTGCTCGACGCAGAGAGCTCATCTGATGGAGAACAGGTTTGAACCTGAAAAAATTCAACGTATGGAATGGCCAGCGTGCTCTACTGACTTGAATCCAATCAATCATGTTTGGTACATGCTCGGATGATGCATTGCTGCGCGACCAAGGTCGCCTGTTATTGTCCGAGACTTGGAGATTGCACTTCTTGAAAAGTGGAACAGTATTCCCCATAGTCAGATTGATAACCTTATCGCATCCATGCTAAAAAGGTGTGCAACAGTCTTAGCTGTTCAAGGAGAACACACGCCTTATCAAAACTCATACATTATGTATACATAGTACCTTTTTTTACCTTTTACGTGTAACCAAATTGTTGCCCAAAATCATCTTTTCATGTTTTTTCCACATTTTAAAAGGATTAAAGGTTAATTCCAAAGTTTTGAGTCTTTTTTTTTTTTTTTGTATGGCGTATTGATAAGCTTGTATTATCCATTATATGTGAACTCGTGGCCGATTTGCACGGTTTTCTTCACTTTTTTGCTTGTTCTCCTAATTGTTTTGAGCAGTGCGTATACATATATAATATATATTATATATATATATATATATATATATATATATATATATATATATATATAATATATAGATATATACGAATATGCATGTTTGGATGTATTTTTATTATTATTAATAATTAGACCGACATTTTTTTATATTTGTCATTTAATTTGCAACTAACATTTTTGAATATGAATGCGAAAATATTTCGACTAACCACTGCCAGGAATGAACGATATTCGCATTCGCTCTATAGAAAGTATCAACTGTCTTGTGGTGTTTTTTGGATTATGAAGAGCTTTTCTCGTGAAATTTCAAAAAACTTGCGATCACGTATTTTGAGTTAAATGGAGCCTACATAATATATTTGTCACATAATAAATGTCCAAAAATATTAACTTTATTATTATACAGTATAACCTCGATTTAACGATTGCCTATGGACTGTAAAAAATTATCGTTAAATCGAGGATATCGTTAAATCGAGAAAGCATACTTATAAGTTAAACGGATTAAACTATTGATAATTAAGTGAACGCTTAAACAAGTATACGTTATTTTGCTTCTTTAAGAAAACTGCGCATTTATATTATTTCCAAAGTTATTTCATCGATCTTTGTTTTCTCGTGTTGAGAAAATTTCACTTTTTTCGACCTCATTTCTTTTCGACTGATCACTCTCCTCTCAAGGTGCAAAAAAATTTTGTTTGGAATGCTAGAAGTTTGGACGTTACTGAAGGATGAATCTTTTTACTATTGGAACATGAGTCTCATGCTGTTGCAAGTAAAATAGTTAGAAAAATATTTTAAACATATACTACTGTATTTTTGACGAGAGATAATTTGGCCCTGCCCAATATCATCGTTAAATCGAGGAAAGCTATCGTTAAATTGAGGAAGTTTTAACATTAAATTCAAGGCATATGAGTCGGGACCAATGAAATGTATCGTTAAATTGGGGAAATCGTTAAATCGGGTATCGTTAAATCGTAGTTATACTGTAATTATCTTTATTATTAATTAATCCCTTAAGCAACTACAGAATACGTAATGTAGACCTTTAAGATTAAGTTTAAACATTTTGACAATTTCATTTATTTACAATTTTGACCATAAATTTCTCAAATGAGCAGTAAATTTGACGCGACTGTATCTTGTTCAAAAGTACTGAGAAGGAAATCAAAATTAATGTTGCTTTCTAACTGATGTCACAACAATTCTCTTAACTGATGGTGAAATTATAAATAATTTACCAAAGTTTTCAAGCTCGTCCATTTGACCGTAGGTTTAAAATATCGGGAACCATTAATCATCGAACTGTAAAGAAGACAGGACACTTATGACAAAGAATCAAGATTCTTGAATTCAACAATAAATAAACCTTATTTATTAGGTATACCTTTGCTGATTTCGTTTACATTTAAAGCTTATACGAGCTATCTCAAATAAAGGTTGCTTGTTAGAGTCAATAATTGAAGGGGCAAGTGAATAAAGGTGATGTGTGACAATTTTTTAAATTTCTATATTTAATTTTTTACATATCACCTTTATCCAATTTCCCCTTCAATTGTTTAAACTGTTTAAACTGCCTCTTGTTACTTATGCAATTTGCGCGTTGAGTTATAAACTAAATAACTGAAATGGACAGGGAGTTTAAAGAGGAAATAAATTTAATACATTAATTTATGTTCTTTTTTTTTAATCAGTTCTACTTCTTCTCTAGTTTTAATCCAAGCACTAAGCTTTTCTCAATGAAATCCAAGAAAAAGAAAGAAGGAATCATAGGGGGACTCTATTCTACGTTTCTTATCGCCACCACAGAGAATAATGGAATAAAAAATGCAGCCAAATAAAGACAGGATCACGTATCAAAAAGAACAGAAACCAAACAAAGAATCTTTTCAGAGTCTTTGATCACACAAAGAAGCCCATCTTCAGCAATCTTTTGCCTTTTGTCGGATGGGAACTTGTCGTTCAATAGAAGAGTCGTTTAGAAAAGTATGTACATTAATGTAATAAAATTCCTTGAGTTTTATAGATAGCTTCTATATCTTACTGCTTCAAAATATTTTAAGTCTTAGAAACGAAATGTATGCCGGTAAAAGGTCAATTTATGATCGTGGATAAAAGATGAAGAGATTTAGAAAGTCCAAAAAAAAAAATCAATTTGTAAAGCAATGTTTGAAATTAATGAAAATGAACTCTAATGAAGAAAACGTAATTTGAATATTTATCTGTGTTATAACGACAATTAATACATTTTTGTATAATATTTATAACTTTCAAAGAGCTAAATTTACATAAACTACTGATATATGCATACATGTATAAAAAAAAGCAGGTATTACATAAAATACCCAAGTAGCACTCTTCGTCTTTTAAAGGTTGTAAAATAGTTATTAACGTTGTAACAACCGCTTAAAAACGTTTATAAAAAGTTTAAAAATTATTTGTGCTACCTGGGTACATGCAAAGTACCAAAAAAGCCTATTTTATTTTGAAAAGTATTATTTTTAACCCTTTAACTGTCAAGTTATTTTGATTTTTAACACTTTTCCAAGCACAAACCCGAGAAACAGTCGGGTTTGACAAAGAGATGAAGCCGAAATAAACGTCTCCCGGTATATATTCGGGTATAACAATACGATGCACTCAAAAAAAAATAAAAAAATACCCCGAGTAATACTCGGGCGTGACATTTTTGAAAACCAGCTGTGCCCGAGACTATCTCGGGCATGACAGTTAAAAGGTTAATGGAAAGATTCCAAAGTTACAACACAAAAAACTTAACCCATTAATGCCTAGCGTCCCTTTTTAGGGACGGTCCGAAAAGTGTGTCTGAATTTTCTAAAAATGAACATTTCAACCAAGTAATTGTGTTCAATTATTACTTTGGTATTGCTTCAATTCTGTATTAACAGATTGCAGCACATAACCGCTGTAAAGTGTGATCTGTAGCCATTTGATTATGATCTTTATCAAAATTTACATCGTTCGCAATTTCAAGAACAAAAAGCTAAGTTTTTAAAGTTATTAATAAGTAAATCTATCTGTGTTTGATATATGTGCTACTTTGATCCATGTTTTAGTTTACCTTTTTTTGCAATTTCGTAAATTTTAAATTTTTTTAGGATTTTATAGCAATTTAAGAACGTCCCTAAAAAGGGACGCAAGGCACCAAAGGCTGCATTGTTTAACCGTTGCTGATTTCTTGCTTAGAATCTATAATTTATATCAAAGAAGTTAGTAAATGTTTTTAGACTGAAAAACAGATAATAATTGTCATTTTTAAAACTTATTTTATTTTCAAAATCTAATTAAATTAGATAAATTAATATATATAAACTTAATTATACAATGTTCTTAAACACTTTCTCTTCTTTTTTTTAATCACAAAAAATACTCAAGGTAAATTTTGAAAGAAAGGTATTTCAAAAATGTAATTCTTTAAAACACTAATTATTCCTTATATTTCATTGCTTTTCCATTATGCATTTAGGTGTTTATTAATGTTTAGTCTGACTGTTGGGGAAGAAGCCCTAAGCTGTTTCAGAAGCTTAGCATTTCACCTTGATGAAGAATTCAAGGATTGCATATGGGTCTGTTGTTTGGGAAAGAGGGGGGGTGCAGATTTAATTTCAGAATTCCCTGAGCATGCCAATTTTGATCTCTACTGTGAGAATTTATTTACTTCTCTTGCACTCCTACGTGATTATTTGTCTCAGCAAGGTTTTGTGCAAGAATCGGATTAAAAAATGCTCATAAACTGAAGTTACGTTGTCCAAAAAAGAAAAGAGAGGAAGTTTTGAATAAATGTCGATGACAGGTAAAATAATATTACGTTGGTTCGGTGGAATAATAGCAATGTCATAACTATTGCATTGAATCTTCATGGAGTTTATCCTATTGTAAAGGCTAAGAGATTATCCAACAGCGAAAAGAAATAAATTGAAATTGATGAAACAAATATATATGGTTATATATGAAAAAAGATCCCATGCATCAAATATCGGGAACTACCGGTTTTTGATCCACTCTAAAAAATGGTGGTAGCCGCTCTTCAATTTTATTTTAAAAGCTGCTGTACAACATGCATTGAGCTCAAGAGGGTTGAGTTAGGTATTATGGGGCTAGTTGTTATATTGTTTTAAATAAGACTCAGGTAAGATGTGCCCATTGAAGTAAAAGACCTTATCGGAATGCAGCAAATGCAATACGTAGGTTTGCAGAACAAATGTTTTGCTGACTTTCATACTCAACAACACCAATATTTCCTTGTTCTCTGAATCTACTTCCCAGTTTATGTTAATTGCTGCTTTTATTTCTTCTTATAAATTGTCATTTTCAATACTACATCGTAGGCAAAAAAAAATTTTTGGTAAAAAAGTATGTACCCTCTGGTGCCTAGCGTCCCTTTTTAGGGACGATTTTTCTTTCTTAAATAAAAAATTTATTTTTTACATGATAATTTTTTAACTATTTTTCCTGTCCATTAAACACTATTTGTAACCAGTATACAAAGTATCGTTGAAAAATAAAATGTCAGGCATTAATGGGTTAACAGCACTAGTATCGTCATCAGTAGTCCGCCAGCATGCATAACATCTATACGAAACTTGCAGCATTAATAGACGAAATTTTATAATTATGTACTTTTATTAGCGAAAGAACATGATTGATGCACATTACTTTAAAGCATATTTTAGCAAGTTTTATCACTACTATCGTATTTAAAGAGTTTTCTTCATTTTTATGTTACGAACAATTTTTTAGCTTATCCATTTTAAAATAACCTTTTTAAAAAATTCAAGCCTATTTAACAAACCTTCAGACACGTGTAGTTAAAAATAAAATTTAAGTTCCAATTCCTTTTTTTTTTTTTCGTAAGCAAAAATATCATTTTCAAGGCCTTTCTATAGCCTTTCACGTCCGTAAACTAAAAAGCTGAAGCTATTTAAGCTTCGAAAATTAGCACGAAGAGACCTAAAGAAAAAGAAAGTTTGACACATCTTGTACTGACGTGAAAAAAATAAACTGCAAAAAAATATTTTACCTATCATCATAAACCGATTTGGTTACTTCAGTGTATTGATCTGATATTTGTATATTTTATTATTAATGAGAATTTAATGAAATACTTTTAAGAAGTTGCTCTTAAAGTAAAAATCAAAGTTAATGGCATTTTGATAATTCAGAATTTGAATATGAAAGCATGAAATTGACAAAAACCTTATTCCCGAATTTTTAAATAAAAAAACAGCAAAAGTAGCTGGATTTTTAAATTCTACTTGAGTATAAAATTGCAAGAAGGTGGCTCGTACAAGACTAGATGTTGTATAATTCAGTGATTACTGCTATGAAACTCAGAAGATGATACAAATTAATGAAAAATCAAACTCCAATGTATACATTTGCGTCATTAAAGAAAACATCAATTTCCTCTTCATTTAATATGTTTTATAACTAAAATTTTTGGATGGTTTAACTTTATCACTGTCATCATCATCAAGGATTAGACTAAAACCCAATTCTGACTTCATGGTCCTACCACCGTTTTCTATAGTTGGGGCAAACCTAACTGGGCAGCGTCGTAACGCTGTTATTATAGTATGCGTAGCTTTCTCAATGCTGGTTAGGTTTTCTCCAACTGTTGTCTGCCACGATTTCGCTTGCCCTTTCAGCGTATAGCAAACTGCCACTAATATACCGTCTTCATCTTTTTTATTGTTCTTGTGCTAGTATACTTGAGCATCTGTAGCTATTTTAGACCAATTTGGTGAACTACTTTTGCTAGTTAACTTCAAAGACATTATCTACTTCCGGAATATTTGTAACTATCTAAACCTTAAGTAAGCATTGTTGAATGGGTTACGCTAATATGAGAATTCATACTGTTGGTAAAGGAGGGGGGGATATTTGCTTCTATGTGTTGCTCTTTGAATACTAATCTAAAACAATTACATGAGGAAAATATTTGAAAATTAATTTCTTAATCTGAATCAGTACCTTTTTCAAATAGTTTTCAACAAGGTTTTAATTTTATTTCTTGGTCTTAAAAAAAAGGACTTCATTGATTGCTAAAATATTCCAAGTGCACAGTAGATTTTTGATTCAAATACCGAATGCGGAAGATGAATTTTTTGTATGATGAAATAGCATTAAAATTTGAAAAAAATATTTTTACAAGACTAATTTATTGACTCCTAACAATGAATTGCAAAGTGCGTCAGATATAGTATTTTTAATGTACAGCATATTTTTTTTTAAACCTCGCAGTTTTCTTTTGGTACAATCAACGTGTATGGAAAATATATCAAAATATGTAAATATTTTTTCATGAAAAGTTATCTTGAGCTCAAAGACATTTTTTTCCCAGCGTTCTATCTTCTTGACATCTGATCGTCTCTTACGGCTCTTCATACAAAGCTTTTGCTTTCAATCAAAGATGTGTTTCAATAGCTCCAGAATGGAATGCCCTTTGCAGCCAGTTATTTGTTCTTTGAAAAGGAACTTCCTGGAATCTTTCCCAAAAAGGAAAGCTGACATATCATCAAAGGGGAATTTTGGGGAGAAGTACTCATTCTTTCTTTGTTACAAAAGAAAACTATTCTAATGTATCTTCTTACATTTGTTCTCATTTGCTGTCTTTTCTTCTACAATTTTAAAACAAGAAAACTGTTACGGATATTATCGTTTGACTGAACCGTTTATGGACTGTACATTATTAAAGTTCATGCTGTGTTAGCTCTTGAATTGAATTTTTCAACGACGAAGCACTGGGAAAAAATACTACTTTTTTACAAATAAAATGTTTGCTTTAATACAATAAGCTACAAACAAAATAGCAATATTGAAATTTCATGAATGTCAATTAGAATGATCTATTGTTGGCTGTCTCTTCCTCCATAAGCTCATTTTTAATTATTTTTAATTAAATATTACCTTTCTTTGTTACTCATTTTCATGTTTCTGCAGTTTTAATTTGATATTTGTACAACGTTGGTATGTTTGTAACTACTGTGTTTGCAATTATTTCTTGTGAAATTAAATTGGTAATCCAAAACTAAACAATCCTGCTTTAACGCGTAACATTAGTTTTTATACTATTAGTACTTGTGTACTACTGTTCTTGATTACATACTACTTCTTAAGACAATTCTTATGAATTGTTACAATAATTTTAAATCAAAGCTCAACTTTGTCGGCAAAATAAAAGCAGGTATTTCTTACAGAAGTAGACACTATTTCTAGTGTAAACACCATAGGTGAGGCAATAGGTGGTTAGCATTATTTTAATCAAGTTTTACGTTCTATTCAGAGGTAGGCAATTCTCAAAAAACTTGACATTATCTGGATACAAGCTCTCTTAAAATAAAAATGTTTTTAAGAAGTTTTGAAAATTTTTATGGAGATTTTATGAGGAGTTTAAAATTATAAAAATAACGGAAACTCACTTTAACTATACTACAGTTTGCCTATGCTTTCCTGGCATAGAAAATGCCAGCAGAGAGACATTTTTGGTTACCAGGTTACTCACATTTTTCGTACACAAAACCTGTTGCCCATGCCTGAACTATACTTAGCGTTTAAAAAAGTGATACTTTTGTCTTATCTCTTACCCAAACTGCATGTAACAGGTCTATAATTGTTTTAAGCGTTTTATGTAAAACCGACATGTTGTCCGCGAAAGTAACCGCAAAAATATTGCATAACTCAGCATCAAACTTTGAAAGCATAATAAGAACACCAAGCAAATCCGATCTACGAAATACTTGAGGAATCCAACAAAATGATAAGAAAAAATATTACTGTAGGATAGCAAATTCAGACTTTCTTCTTTTTACCTATAATTATTATTGAACGCATTCCCAGACTACAAGAGTGAAATGAGAAGCTTGGAACAAACTTTAAAATGATGAAACGATTACTTGAATAATTGAACAAGATAAAACATCGGCATTTTATCAAGTAAAGGGTATGCATAATTTACGATGCCGTTGGATAATTTCATATGTTGGTTTTGTGGTAAAAGGACTTTAAATACAACACCTGGAAACTGTAGTCTTTGTGGCTTTGCTCCCTATACTTCCCAGGTACAGATACATTATTTCCCCATTTTAATTTACTTTTTTTATTTCAAATAACCATTCCAATTTCTCTGAGTTTTAAAATATAGTCTCACAGATACGGAAAGCTTTCTTTTCTCTTTATGTTTAATACTATACAAAGAATAAAGCATTAATACTAAAAATATATCCAGAATTTGAATTTTCAAGTTCAACTGAAACACGCAACAGGAAACAACATTTCAATCGCTCTTCAATATCGCTTGTCTTCACTTTCTCCTTTCTTTTCATACAAAGATTTCGCTTAATATATTTGAGGATTTCCGGTAGGCCGAAACTAAGAGGAGTATCGATCCCCATTCATTCCGTTCGTGGAGATTTCTCCTGGTTTGGCAAGAGATAAGCTTCTTTATACACTTCATACATCGTCGAGAAGCAATCACATATGAGTAGCTCACGCATTGTGGGGACCTTCAGCGTCCTTATCGCGGGGTCACTTCTTTGACGTCAAGTGATGTAAGCGAACAGTTTCTTTCAGGGAACAGCTTTCTCCCTGCCTTAATATTATTTTAACAAAACGCAGTTAGAGTTTTAAAATATAGATCCACAGAACGGATAACTTTCTTTCCTCCTCATATTTAATGCCATACAAAGAAAAAAGCATTAATACTGAAAATGCATCCAGTATTTGAATTTTCAAGTTAAACTGAAACATGCTACGGAAAGCAACATTTCAATCGCTCTTCAATATCGCTTGTTTTCACTTTTTCCTTTCTCTTTTCACACAAAGATCTCGCTTAATACATTTGAGGATTTCCGGTAGGCCGAGACTAAGAGCAGTATCGATCCCCATTCATTTCGTTCGTGGAGATTTCCCCCGGTTTGTCGAGAGATAAGCTTCTTTATACACTTCATACATCGTCAAGAAGCAATCACATATGAGTAGCTTACGCATTGTGGGGGACTTCAGCTTCCTTATCGCGGGGTCACTCCTTTGACGTCAAGTGATGTAAGTGAACAGTTTCTTTCATGGAACAGTTTTCTCCCTGCCTTAATGTTAGTTTAACAAAACGCAGTTAGGGCCCTGCTCCATCACGAAACGCGACGAACGAAGCAGAACGAAATCCGGTACTTCATAGACATCATTGATCCATTTACGCTTCTGCCATTTTCTGCTTACGTCGATGTCGACATGCCTTACTTGCAGATTCTTAGAATAATGAAGCTATTTCTGAATAATACGGTTTTGTTTATTATGGAAGAGAACACCAGATTTAAGAATTCCCTGAAGTGATTTATTAATTACACATTGAGTTCGTTTGTTTAACAAACATGCATTAAGCCTTTGAGCACCATAAGATGTGAAGCAGAATATGCAAGTTTATAGTGGTTATAAAAAAAACTAGTGGATATGCCCGGCATCGTGCAGGTTGAAATGCAATATGCGAAATCCAGGAAGGTACTTTTTTGAAACAACATGATCAGTTAAATAGGTGTGAAGGACAACGTGAAATCAAACTTAAATGCGTTATTTATTTTGTATGCAATGATTTTCTAAAAAAAATGCGTTTCTACTTTTGTAAAAAGAACAAGAAGTTCTGTCAAGAACTAAACGAGCCTACTTTCCCGTACATTGACATCGGCATTCTAGCATCTGATCATTATTCTCTTGATTATCTGAGGCTGAAAATTATGTCAAACATACCTTTTTAGCACTTAAAGCTGATTTCTAAAAGCAAAATATACCCCTCTCATTCGATGAAATAGACACGTAAAAAGTAAATAAACGAATAAATAAAGTTTTGTTGCACCTTTTAAAGAATGTAACTGTTACAGTTCTTCCGTAGGAAAAATCCTCAATCGTTTTCAAAAAAAATAAATAAATACATGAATAAATAAATAAAAGTACAAAGAGCATCAAAACACATTTTATCAAAGAAAGAAAAAAAAAAGAAAAAAAAAACTCGTCCGTTAATAAAATGTCTCGAATTTCACTTTTAATCCGTTGCCAGTTGTTAAACATAAATAAAGAATAAAATGCACTCGTGAATGAAAAATTTTTTCTACAAAAAAAATCGTCTGCCAAAAAAAAAGAAAAAATAATAATAAATAAAATAAAACAAATGAATAAATAAACAAAAAATCGTCTGCACAGTCAGTCTTTTTTTTCTGAGCCTGCATTTCCGCCATGTTTGCGGAGTCGGAGTCAGAATCAGAGTCCTCACAGAAGATTATTCAGAAAAGTACTTTACAAATATTATTTATCAAAATCATTTTCTTACAAAGTTGGTTTGCAGGAAATCCGACTTTAAGTTCAGGATCAATGTTCAACTTAAATTTCACGTAAACGCTAATGTTAAAATTTTTTTCTGAAAGGTTCAATATTGAACGAAAAATGGTTCAAATCAAAAAGCGAAATATGGGAATGAGCCTCTCCGAGATCTTTCAAACAATAAAAAGTTTATTCCATTCGGACGGTTCACTCAAAAGTTATTAGGTGGGGAAAAGTTGCTTGAACGGTTCAATGTTGAACGAAAAAATGTTCAAATTGAAAATTTAAATACGGTAATGAAGTATCCTTGCTTAGATTCTTTGAAGAAAAAAAATATATATATATATTTAAATCGGACTGTTCCCTCAAAAGTTATTAGCGGTGACAGCTTGCTTGAGCGGTTCAATGTTGAACGAAAAACTGTTCAAATCGAAAATGTAGATACGGGAATGAAGTATCCTAGAAAAGATCTTTCGAACAAAAAAAAGTTTGTTCAAATCGGACTGTTCATTCAAAAGTTAATATCGCGGGACCGGTTGTTTGAATGGCTCAAAGTTGAACCAAAAATTGTTCAAATCAAAAAATCAAATATGGGAATGAGGTGTACTCGCCGAGATCTTTCCAACAAAAAAAAGTTTGTCCAAATCGGAATGTTCATTCAAAAGTTATTAGGGGGGACAGACAGACCGACCGACGGACCGACACACAAATTCCCCATCTCAATACCCTACTTTCAAATTTTTAATTTTTCGATATTCATTTTACCTTTTTATTTTTTTAACTTGGCGATATTTTTTGGACTTGGCGATATTTTTTTCAACTTGGCGATATTTTCTGGACTTGGCGATATTTTTAGATGCATTAAACCACTTTTAATACTTTTTTTGTCTTTCTTTTATTTTTAACGGGAAAGTAGGCTAAAAACAGCAGTATTATATATTCAAGTGTGAATAGTAACGAAAGAA
Organism: Uloborus plumipes; assembly: GCA_038373865.1. Lineage (NCBI taxonomy): Eukaryota > Metazoa > Arthropoda > Arachnida > Araneae > Uloboridae > Uloborus > Uloborus plumipes. Next base: position 72,708 of record JAXGGA010005835.1, read on the forward strand.
ATATTTCTCAACTATTTGAATTGAGAGAAGCCCCGGAAAACCACGCGAAGCAAAGACAATATAAAATGCAAAATTAGCTATCGAAGTGAAGTTTAAATGAAGCACTAAATAATGATTTGAATGGAGGGAAGCCTTTAAAATATTAGATATTTTATATGGAAGTTTCAACTAAAATTGGAATAAAAAAAGAATACCTGTCAGATTTTTTTTTCTATTTGGTCTCTTGATGTGTCCAGTGAGGACACGAGCAAATTATGAAATTTTTAGCGACATCAGACGGGTAGTTTTTGAGTCTAGAAAGAACATAGGTACCTTCACTCATTTTTATACATAACTAGCGGTACCCGCAAGGCTTTGCCCGTGGTATAAAATTAAAAGTTCATTTGTAAAATAATTGATATAGCAGAAAAAATGCTCTATTTTAGTTGTAATTCAACTATAATTCCTTCAAAGTATGATATAAAAATCTGGTATGGACCCCACGCTACTTGTTTTTATGTGTAAATTTCTTAGTAGATGACTTAAGTGCTAAAATAGTGTTTGGAGTGAGCAAGATAACAGTTCAAACATTTATATCCCTAGTTTGCCACGAAACAATGCAATAAAATGCTTTACAATGATTAATCCCCTAAATATCGCCGATTTTAACACAATTCAGTGGATTTTTCACAAAATATCGCCAAATTGAGTCCAAATAAAAAAAGAAAACAATTTTTTCGCCAACTTGGTGATGTGTCGCCAAATTGGCGGCAAATACTTGGCGACCAAAAGCTTGGCGATACATCGCCAAGTGGTCGTGCCAATTCATATCACTTTTGTCTGCATTGAAATGAACACTGATTTACTCCATAAAAGGGGTAAAACACCCCCTTGGAACATTCGAATGCAACCCCAAGGGGAGATGCACAAAAATAAGCCAAAAGAGAAAATAAGAACAATTTTGTTGCTCACAGAAACCAACAGAAATCTTACCAAAATTTGAAAGAAGAAGAAAGTTTCCTTTCCTAGTTTTAAAAACAAAACAATACATTTTCCGAAATGAAACACTTTAAAAAGAACGATGCAATAACGCAATTGATACGATATTTGGTTAATCTGTGCTTTAGATACCCTTTTCTCGCAAAATGGGCGATAGGCGTGCCAAGCGTGGTAACCCTGACTATTTTGCGTAGTTTCTCTCGGAGCTTTCAATTCCGCGAGACACGCAAAAACGCGCCAGTTGGTGACTTTTCGAAAACGCGCCAAGGTCCCAAAGCATTTTCCCCGGGAAAAAGACAGGGTTGCCAGAGAATTGAAACAAAAAAATACTACGCCTCCTCTAAAAAAAATATTACAAAATACTACTGTTTCCAAACGTTGCCAAAATCAATGTTGCTGAAATGCGAAATCTATGAAAATGAAAAAAAAAATCCGCCAAATCTTTTAATTAAGTCATTAGTATATTGGAAACAGGGTTGCCAGAAAAATACTACGCTCCTTATTTGGGCCGAAAAAATACTACCGTAGTATCAAAAATACTACGTCTGGCAACACTGGAAAAAATAACGAAACAAAAATAAGTATGAACACGTAACCATGGTAACAACATGAAAAGTTGATTTCCGTTGATAAAATAATTCATTTCATCTATCTTTTCAAACAAATTTTATTCTCGAGTTCAACCATTTTAGAATCGTTTGGCTTGCTTTACTGAAGGTAAGCCTTGAATTCCGGGATTCTAAAAACAATTGTTACAGCTCTCCTGATGATCGTAGAAACTTCGAAAAAACTTCATTTTATGCAGAAAATTTCAAGCTTTCGAATGACATAAGACTTGAAAATGTGTGTGAAATATTTCTTCCCTATTTTATCGAATTTCCGCTAAGAATTCGAATAGAAAAAGAACGAAATGGAATTTTCGAAAAATCGTTTCGAGGTGCAAAACTACATGCTACAAACTAATTTTGTACCAAGTGGCATGAAAATCGACGGTTTTGGTGCTACGCTCGTAACAGACAGACAGAAGGACAGAAAGAAAGAAAGACAA
>JAXGGA010005836.1:0-74718 GCA_038373865.1 Uloborus plumipes
AGTGATTAAATCACCAGTTGAGCTGATAATCGTCTTAGGTCGCGAGAAAAAAAAGCACAAACTTACAATTGGTCATTTTTTTCAAGACAAAAAAAAGGGGCCTTTTATAAAATAATTTTTTTTGGGGCAAACCCATAAGTCTTAGGGAGCTATAATTTGGTATGGTTTCATGAAAGTTTTATATGTACTTTTCAAAAAAATTTTCACAAAATCGGAGGGGTCTAGTTGGGATTTTCTCGAAATTTGGGACACTTGACATGGAATGACCCATGTGCGGGGTTTTTTTTTTTTTTTTTGCTGTTAAGCAGCTTTACTTTTATGTGCTTAATGACACGTTTTGTTTAAAAAAATTCTGTATTTCTACTTAATTATGTTTTGTTTGATTTTATTTATTTTAAAATTGTTGTAAAATCAGGTACTTTTCTGCGAAACTGTCGGCTCATAAAAACGGATTCCTAAATCGAACTTCGTGGTCTTATATTTAAAAGTATTTGTTCCTATGTGTAGTGAGATTTTTTTTTCAGATATAGTGTCATCTCTAATACAAACGTATACATGTGAAGGCGTTGGTGTATCTTCAAAAATGCGTCAGTAATATGATTTATTTGATCCGCTTTTAGGCGAATGAAAAAGCAGTACCTTAGAAATATAATAACATAAGTCTACTTTCGTTACTTTTCAGAGGAGCTAAAAAACGTTTTATGAATACTGACTTTTTAAACAACTCCTGAGGTATGCAAAATACTTAAATTATTTTGTCTTTTTCATTAAAAGTCATGCAGTATGCTTTAAAAGTAATTTGATTCAGTTCATAAATGCATCTGATATGTTACAGGGGGAATTTTTCCGTGAACCAGAAAAAGGGAACGCTTTACTGCAACAAAAAAAAAAAAAAAAAAACTACTATTTCTGTAGGAACGCAGACGCCTTCGGCAGGAGAGCTGAGAAAAATGTCCAAAGACTAAGGATAAGGATAACGAGCTCTTGCCGACTTCGCACACATTGTTAGAGTAGGTGCGTTTAGTTTTCACCGGCAGAATAGTTTTTCTGCAGAGAATCAGGTCATATGTAGTTTAATAACCTTATTTTCTTGATTCGTTACTAAATTTTGGGCAATGCGTACATGTAACGGAGCGGATGCGTAAATTAAGGATGTTAAATAAACCGGAATGGGATAAGAATCCTCTATACTTGACTCGAAATGTTAAAAAACTAAAAAAAATCAAAGACTTAGGAAACGATTTATAATATTAAGGAACGGCGTACCGTAAAGTCGGGTTACTTGGACCCACAAGGAGGTTACTTGAGCCCACAGTAAAATGATAAAATCTGGGTTTGGTACTAGCATTAGAGACTGCAGAGTGCTTCTACCTAGAGGAGAAACGAGGAACTACGTGCAAGTCTTCAACTAATAAGTACCAAACCTAGATTTTATCATTTTACTATAATGGGCTCAAGTAACCCCCTAGGGTCCAAGTAACCCGACTTTACGGTATGTTTTTTTGTCATCAAAAGGGAAATAACGTACCTTGAAACTTAAATTAAACAGCAACATTGATACCTGAGCAATTAACTAGTAATCAAAGATTTCAATAGGCAAGCAAACAAAAATAATGATCATAAACCTACCAATAAAACCTATAGAAGTTTTAAAAATAAAAATTCAATTTACTGCTAACTTTTAAATTGTGCGTAATTGCTTCTTATGCCAATCAAGACTTTTTTGGTAAAGTGTATGAAAATGTTAAATAAAAAAGGTTTAGTAAAAAAATAAACTCTACATCTTTTTTCCTATACTTGCCTTACCCACCAGGTCTTCCGATGTTTACCCTTTTACCACGGTGGTAGGGAAGTTGAGACATCCCCACAGCAATTCTACAGCACTGATCCGACTCTTGAACAACTATTAAATATGCCACTACGAAAATTCTCCGAACTTTCCGACAGTTTAGACAAGGCGTAGAAACTGCTTTTACAAATGGTGCCGATATTTTATTATGTCGCGCTCTTCACTTATGTGCAATCGTACATTATAATTAAAAAAAAAGAATACATGCTCGATCAACACGGTTTATATTAATATCTTGATCAAATTTATTTGTTCTGAATTATATTTTGCTAGTTAAATGAAAATAAAGAAATTACTTAAAAGCAATGCTTAAAAATGAAGAGTAGTAAAAAAAATGGTTTTCTCTCTGCTGGTTTCGAAATAAAAATGCTGAAAAGAATTCAAGTCACGAAAAAAATTTTACAAGAAAAATACCACATAACTCAATTATTCTTTTGAACCCTCACACAGTTTGTGGCATAAGTGCTGCATTAAATAACCCATTGCCACACGATAAATACAGCAATTATTAGAATTTCGAGCGTATCATGAGACTCTAGTGCGTCTTTGAATGCTCTCAAAAGCCATAGGAATCCCATAATTGCCCGATTGCAACATAACCGTACTGCATAACTTGAAGCTCTAACATCAGATCTCCAGAACTCCTTATCGCTATTTTAGCCATGAGAAAATTACAGTTCCATGATGCTCGACTGCACATACAAGAGACCTTCTCACTGCAAACCAAGTGCAATCAGCATATTCGATCCTCCATTTCTCCCTTTCAACTACGTTCAATTATAAATTCAGCCAACCTGCTAAAGTTTTGTCCGAAATGATTCGGATAGATAGCCGAGCAACAATTTTAGAACATGAATTCGCAGAGTTCGTATACTTACATTCTTACATTTCCCACAGAATGAAATTCTAAATGGTCATTTATGAAACAAGTATCAGCCTATGAAGATTCAAATTTCGGGAAAATATCACTCTATTAGCGACGGAATATTATGTACTTGACCAATAAATTAAATATATATATATATATATATATATATATATATATATATATATATATATATATATATATATATATATATATATATATATATATATATATATATATATATATATATATATATATATATATATATATATATATATATATATATATATATATATATATATATATATATATATATATATATTTGTATAAGTGGTGGTAGTTAAATATCTCGTATCTAAAAAATGTGTAAATAGATACTATTAGCTGAAAATACATACGTAAATGAGTTTTTCGAGAGGGAGACAAGTTCTACCTCAAATAGAGCTGCAAAAGTTTTGTCCGAAAGAATTTAGATAGATATCCTAGAAACAATTTGAGAAACAAGAATTTGCAGAATTCGTTTACTAACGTTTCCCACCGCATGAAATTGTAAATTATAATTTTTAATGTAAGTATCAGTTTATGAATTTTCAAATTTCGGGACAATATTGCTCTATTAGCGACGGAATATTATATACTTGAGCAAAAATTAAAAAACAATTGTATAAGTAGTAATAGTTAAATTTTTAATATCGTATCTAAGAACTCTATAAATAGATACTATTAGCTGAAAATCCATACGTTAATGAGTTATTTAAGAGGGAGACACGTTCAATCTCAAATTCAGCTGCAAAAGTTTTGTCCGAAGTTATTTAGATAGATGTCCCAGAAACAATTTCAGGAATAAGAATTTGCAGAATTACTTCTACTTACTTTTCTCACAAGATCTAAAGAAGAGAGTTCTAAATTAATATTTTTAATGCAAGTATCAGTCTGCGAATCTTCAAATTTCGGGAAAATATCGCTCTAAGGTGCAACTTCTTCCATAGGTAATAGCTACATAAGAAGTTGCACCTTATTTTGCGTATAAAAGGTTGCTTGGTGTCAATGACACATAAAAATGGCGACGCGGAATGAAAATACTATTTGCACATTTTTAAAGAATTTTTCAAAGCCCATTTACCCCGTGATCCATTGACCCCACCAGACCCTACATAGCGTAAATTCTAGCGTTTCCTGAAGTATGTGCAAAAAGTGATGATAATAATTAGTTTTTCCCTGAAAACAGTTCACGTGAAAACTTTTTAGGGACCGCTATTAAACCAACATCTAATTTTTGTCACCAAACGCCTGCTGCGCCATACATTAACTCATACTTTAAAAATCACATCCTCAAAAGTAATCTGAACAAGTTTATCGTCTGCAAATAGCATTTTATTTTATCTTAACGGAGCTTAACTTTCTAATTCTATGCAACGTATGTAGAAGTTTCCGCCTCAAATGCATAATTCATGCAGATATGCATAATGGTACTATATTTTTAAGACATTTCTTAGTTCATGATCAATACTTCGCAAAATTATGGTAATTCCTAATACCTTAAGTAAGTACACATTAATATATTTATAACGTTTCCATAAAAGCTTCAACAATGCGTTTGGAGCTATGACTTAAAATTATAGCAGTTTGAGTTAAACCGATTTTTTCAGTTAGAACGTAAAAAAATTATGTGTCATTTTTGTCTGAAACTGCTTTGTGTTTAATGTTCTTTTAACTTTAAGTCCTTTTATTCATTTTAAGATCAGAAATTCTTATTATCCTTTTGATACATTTAAAGTTGTTATTCTTTGTTATGTGTATTATGTGTATATTTTTTATCTTTGTTATGTTGTTCTCAAATAATTCAATATGTATTAACTGTTACGTCGTAAGAAACAAAAAAACCAGTCTTGGTTCATATGGTTTCAAAAACACATTATGCCTCATATCGTTTCAAGAAATGCATATCTACCCGAATGTTCTAAAAAAGTAATATAAAACAATAATAACTCAATTAACATTTTTAATGTATAAAAAAATAGAAATAAACGTGAAAAAAGTTTAAAGAAAAATGAACTTTGTATTTTCTTTTAAAACATTTTATGATTTCTATTTTTGTAGAAAGCCAATAAGTAACCACTAAGGCTTAGGCACAAATGGCTCTAATTCAGTGCTAAGTCAGAAATATGCAATTACACACCACCAACCTTGGTTATACCATTCATGGACAGGCAGTTTCGTGACACTATCAGCACTCGGCCGCATGGAATAAGGAAAGTAACCAATCAATTCAAATAATAATTAAGTGAATGAAATTTACGAACTCTGTCTACCGTATCAAATGGGCGGATCTTCATTGCTGGGCGTTCTGATTTTTACTTTAGCTACACAGGTTTTTTTTCTTTTTTTTGGCTCTCTTTGCTTCTTTAATGAGAATTTCTGCCTCCAGGCTGTTTAGGTTATAATTCCTATTCCATGGATTGACGAGTGCTAAAAAACATGAAACTACAGTGTCATGGATTCAGTAAACCCGGAGGTTTTTTTTTTGACGGGCTGTATTGCAAAATTTATTTTTATTCATCATATTTACCTCCCGCATTAAAAAGTAAGTGTTTTATTTGCATAATAAGCCTAACTATACATGTAATATAAATGTTTAAGGATCAGTCAAGATTCTTTAAATGAGAGTATAAAAAGGTGTAATTGATTATATTTAATATTTTAAGCTCTCGAAACTCTGCCTTATCTGAAAACAGGGCTTACGATAAATGTCGTTAATAAGCTTGACCATATTTTTGTTGCGGTATGCAATAGTAAAAACCTAGTTAAACGGAACAGTTTAATGAAAAAGATTAGTCAATTTTAGCTTTAATTGTGTCCTCATATCGATGACTCCAAGAATAAAATATAAATGTAATAAATTTAAACTGTCTGGTTTTACGATGGGGTATTTCTTTACAAAACGGCAAAGAGCACAAACCAAAACCTCAATTTACATGATGTTAATCAGGCAGTCAAAGGAAAAAAAAAACTCTTCTTCATTGTCTCTATAGAGATTTTTTAAATTTAACATACATTTAAAAATCAGAAAAATGTTTTTTATTAGAGTTCAAATTTTTGAATTCCAGCATTCCATTTGAGAATATAGTACTCCAAAATATGGCCAACTAGACAAAAAATTTTCAACTTGTGATATTCTGGTCCAATTTTCTTTAAATATTTGGTATTTAACAAAATTGCACGGCATCATTTGTGTTGGGTTTTGTATTGATTGAAAGGTTTTTTTTCTTTAAAACAGCTCACGCACGATTAGGAAATATGTCGTGAACCATTTTGTTATCTACAGCCTATTCGAAAAAATGAAATCAATTATTGGATTCCTTCTTAAAAGGTTACCAGTTTTTGTAAAAACTTTATGATTTTTTTTTTACTGTTAAGTAATAATTCAATGAGTTTATAATTTTCCGAGAAAGGTGAAGATTCCACTTTTAAACAGAACAGGTTTTGGAAACAATTTGAAAAATTAGCTTTAGCAGCACTGTAAGATATTTTATCAGCTGCAGATGGTTCCACATAGTATTTTTAGCGCTAGGAATCCAAATAAATTAAAATGAAAACAAAACAGAAAGTTTTTTTTTTAAAAAGAACGAAAGATTAAGCATGATTATTTTAAATTTTCTTCGGAATCGATAAACTAAGTAAACACTGCACGGTGATTAAAAATCTTCACAAGACATTTCAACATAGAAGCAACGAATGTTTTTTTTTTTTTTTTCTAAACGCCATTAACTATTAAATATTAAAATTAATAGTATAAAAACAAAACATATATTTTAATTACGTTTTATTACAGAGCACACATAAATGCTTGAATGTAAAAAAAATACAAACAACAGCTATGATTGTCAGTTTTAATATATAGTTTGTAAAAGCACAATACAATACCGCCGAAGCAAAAAACATAAATTGATGAGCTGAGACATCTTTTTTTCTTATCTGCGTCTAATTCGCTGGGACATAATTATCTGCTTTCACTCTCACTTTAATTTCCTATTTTTTTTTTCTCTGTGCTGTCACCAGTTTGCGTTCATGTGAATAAATTCCTGCAGTTTGTTTATTAGTGTAATGGATTAAGACGGCCTTCTCACTATTTTGGAGACATTTTTATTTATATATTTATTTCTGTTTTATTTTTCTGCATACTTACCGAAAATAAGTTCGTCGGTATTTGAGTTTATAAAGAAATTAGCAGCGAAATTTCAGCTTTGGAGTTTATAAAAATTTAATCAAATCTTTACCTACGAGCAATAACGTGTCATTAGTGTCTGTTTACTTTCTGTTTTTTAAGTATTGAAAAGGTGTTCTTTTTGAGACCTTAACGATAAAGATATCGCATCAAATATTTATCGTATAAAGAAAATAGTCTAAATTTTTTTTGAAGATCACTTAAGAAATTCAGTTTAAAGAAATACTGTAATGAAATAGCAAGCGGGTTAAATTTGTTTTGTACAAATACTATTCACTGAAAAAGTGAAATTTTTTGAAAACAGATGTTCATCATTTGTATAAATACTGTAAATGCAAACTTTCTTTCGGGAATGGCTTTTAACAAAACTCATTAAATTACATTCTATAAATGGTTAACTTGTGTAGTCATGAAATTTTACAAACATGAAATAATACAAATTGTACAAAAACTTTTCATTATTTTTATCTCATATTTCTTTGTTAGACAAAATATTATCGTGTTATTTATTGCAGATAAAATCACTCTTACAACTTTCAAGCTCTCCATAGTTAAGAAAATAAAAATGTTATAAAATGCCAATCCATTTATTTCGTTTTCAGCTTTAAAAACAATTTTCCAAGCTCTTTAGTAGACTTTCAAATTCTTAAGTTTAAATGTTTACGTTCAGGGAATGATACGAAATTTTCTTTACAGCATTCTCAGTTTTTTTTAAGTAACCATGTTTTTTTCTTATGAAAGTTACTAATTTACGAATAAAAAGCTCTAAACCTATAAAAACGTATGCTTCATGTGATTCGAAGCAAGAAAAAAATGGAAAAGTCAAAGCCCTCACGCTTTTTTCCAGCACTAAAGTATTCTTCTTCTCTATATCACTAGGGATGTGGACATAAATGGATATAGTATGTTCACTGCACATCAACTTGCAACAAGAAGACTTACTGTCATGGGTGGGGAAGGAGCAATTTAATGACTATGCGCAGTCTTCCTTCCCCTCTTTAGCTCCATTACATGATGAGTAACGATTCAGTGATCGTTATGGCAGGCAGGAAAAGCAGCATTAAAGGTATACAGGAGGGGAAGATCAAAATCCCTTGTATAAGAAGAGATCCCCAAAGAGGACAGAGAGCGTACATCGCATTTTCGTCAGCTATATTTGATTCATGGCTTCAGGTCGGCTTTAAGTGAAGTGATGGGGGTTTGTTTGCATAGTTGTTGAGAAATACTGCGAAGCTATAACCGAGGGAGATGTCTCGATGAAGTTTTATCACGTGCGCAAGATAGCGAGGATGATCAAGGAAATGAAGTATTTAAAAAAGAAAAGAGAAATGTAAGTAAAGGGAAACATTGAATGAGTATGCGTCTACAACTTTATCTGTTGATTTTTTTTTATTTTTAACGGTTTTTACAAATCGAGAGAAACAATATCTGTTTGTGATTTTTTTTTTCGATCTTAAAAGTATTTTGTTACCAAAATCAACAAGTTTTATGCAAAAAAACAAGTACCGCTGTTAAAAACTTAAATATAGAAGGAATCGGTTTATTACAAGTACATTGTACAATCAGCAACATCGCAATATGGAATTTAGATTTCTAGGAGATAATATCTGTTGAATTACTTGAAACATATAAGACATAATCTGGAAAAAAGCACTAGCAACATTAGAAAGCTTACTTGGAATTTAGTTGCGTGACTTTTTTTCAGTTCTTAGTTTTGAATAACAACACTGCGCTAATAAGAGGAAAAACGTATTATAACGGCACATTTAAGATTAAGATTCACGCATTCACACTGATTTTTACAGTGAAAAGTGACGAAAAATACGTATTTCAGAACTTGAAAAAATCTTGCTAAAGAGATGCAAAACGAGTTTTCTAGAAACATTAATTCGTGTATGGTTATATATTCTGCATCACATAATGTAATTCTTTCGATTTAATAATATACATTATTAATCTACACATTAATTCTTTATAGCAGTTGAAGTTTAACAATATAACAATAACTTTGAATGCCAACAATAACAACTGAACCAAAACAGGTATCTTATACATGTTGACTACGTTTTGTAATCGAACAATAAATGTATTAACAGTATAACAAATAAAGCTTTTATTTATTGCGTATAATATGAAATTGTTAAATAACGTACCCATCCAGTACGTTATGATACACCACTTTTCTTTTCTGCATATTTTTCCGTTAACTAGAACAGTTGCAGAATGACTGTATAATGTTCATTTAAACATACCGTATTTCAGTAATTAAATCCTCGTATAAGAGAATAAATTCCGTAAAAACGTCGAAGAGGGAGAAAAGAGAAATGAGTTTTGTTACCTCTAACTAAAGATGTAATTCAATATATTAGGGGGAAAGTAAAAAGATGCTTCCTTGCTATCCTCGTTACCGCAGGCGCAAATTTAATCACAATTAATTGATTCGCGTATCTTGGGAAGGATTAAAGAAGAAACATCTCGTTTTACTAACAAGAGGGAAACTGTTTAGGTTTCAAAGTGCATTAAATCTTTTGACCATCAACAGGGGTTTTGGCTTTTAGAGGTAAATAAAAAGGAATAAAATCTTAAGCCAGGAGATAGAAGTCAATATTTAAAAAGTACTTATTTTCAGTAAAAACAAAATTTTTTTAGCAATAAAACTCGCACGGTGCAGTTATTAAAGGCTCCGGTGAAAAATATAAGCAGAATATCAAAAATTTGTTAAAATTATTTAATACAATTTTTTTCCGTTGTTGATGAAAAAAGTCCACTCCAAGTTGAGTTTTTTGTGAATTTATGAGTTACTTTTTCGCAAAATTTTATATTCTATTGAGCCTTTTAAGTTCTGTACCTCAGAACCAGGGTACCGTAAGTCTACTTTCGCTACTTATTAAGAGATCGCGAAAACACTTGCTGAGGAATACAAATGATGGAACTCAATCTCTTTCAACGCTGCTAAATAATTTTGAAGGCTTTTTTTTTTTTTAATCGAAAAACTTTTTTATGAATCGATGCGGAAGATTTTTCATACAATGCAGTAATAAAGGTACAATCGCCGGTTTTGAACTTACGTTAGTCTGGGTCTGAGTTACAGAATTACCGTAATCAGGTATTTCTAGCAAAAAGCGGAGTCTTAGTGTCGGGTTCGGATTGGTTTTGGGATAAAAAAGTCAGAGTCTTTAAAGTTTCTTGAATGTGAGTAGGAGTCGATCATCTTTTCCCCGAATCCGCAACCATGATTTCTAAGAAGAAGAATTTTAAAACTTAAAGAAAATTTACTATTGGACTATTCCCCGGTAGCATAAGTATCAGTTTTTCACAAAACAGCTTACAAAGACTAGACATATGTTAAATCTTTCATTTATTTCTCAAACTGTATGAAGAGCACGGTATTTACTAATATAGTATAAAGGGGTTAAATTTGAATATTTCCAGAAAAATACTTAAATATTATTATTCTCTCCGTAACGGACGCATCTTACAAGATACATTCGTTACATGCCAAGAAACTATCATATAAATGCTGTTCCTGGAAATTTTCAAAATTTAAACTCATTCAGCAAAACAATTAGGGTGAAGTGGGGTAATTGCGTACTTGGGACAATGTGTACTCATTTGAAAAAGGGAGGAAAAACTGAAGCTAACTGCTATCTAGTGGCGCCATTTGGAAGTTTGTAGTTTAGTGATCACTTCTCAGATGGCTGCACCTATGTCCAGATAATAAGGCTTTATCAATCTGCCTCCATTTCGTCAGGTGTTTTTTTTTTTCGTTATGAATCACATTTCGTGGACATTTGTTTACAGTGCTACAGGATCACCATTTTCAGCTAGATTTGATTAGTTCTTGGATAAATCACTTGAAGGTAAGTTGCTTTCTTAATTAATGGCTGCAGATTAGTTAAATTAATGTTCCGGTTAATTAATAATCCCGGTTTGTTTTCAGTCACGGGGTAAATGTGTATTTTTTCCTGGGGCAAATGTGTACTACAGTAAACATTTATCCCAAGCAAAATTTACATAGAATACACATTCACCCATTCCTTATTAGACTTTTACAATCTTATTAGGGCTTATATTTTTGTTCCCAAATGTTTTATTGACCTCCTCACAATAAATTAATTGATTCTGTTTGTTTTCAGGAAGAAGATGCCTCGAAAACACTTTCGTTTACCCTCACTCTGGAGATATTAGCGAAATCGATGGCAATGCTATTGTCACCAAGCTTCCAGAGCCATCTGTGGGAAAAAGAGGTGTTTTGATATTCCCAGTTAAATTTTCCTCCTACAACATGGGTTAGCAGAGTTGCTGGAGGTCTCACTCAAATTTTCTGTTCTCATTTTGGCCAGGACTTGCCACTATAATTCATTTTTTTTACCTTCCAAGATACACATTTTGACACGTTCTTTTCAATTTTTCTATTAAAGACGTTTTTTACCTTTTACTCCTATGCTTTGTACTTTGTTTTCCCCATTGTAAACTGTGCCAATTAAGAGAGGACAGAAGGTGGGCAACAAAAAAAAGTGCATAGCTTCCACTGGAATATTCGAAAATAAGAAAATCATATACAGAATTTTTTGTCATTAACTGCTCTTTTGTACTTATTTGGCCCAACAGCAAAACAACTGAATTGTATAGGATTTTTATGCGGCGTACACATTTGCCCCTACTTGTGGGGTAAATGTGTACTTCGGAGGCGGTTTTAAAATCATAGCAATACAACCATGAAAAAAATAGTTTTTTAAAATTCTTTGAGTGATTTGTAATCTAGAGAAATGCCGCTAAAAGATGATATAAAAAATAAAATTCTGAATAACCCCCTCCCCACCAGAGACTGAGAAAGTTGAATTTCGTCAAAACAGGTACACAATTACCCCACTTCACCCTACATAACAAATTGTAATATTTTTAAGCTGTTTTGTACAACAATTGATGCTTTTTATTAAAATATAATTGCCCTTTCGCTTCGCCCCATTCCCAGGATGTTACGTATGGTTTAGTAGCCGTTTATATTTATATATATTTTGAATCTGAAGAAAGTAATAAAATTTTCTGCACCGCAAAAAATAAACTGTTACTTTCACAGTACAATAGTAGAAGCAGAGGTTTCAGTTCAAAACTATAATGCGCAGTAATTAACTGTAAAAATAACAATTTTACAGTTTATTAGTGTAAAATTCTCAATTTTTGTTTATTATCATAAATTAGCTATATCATACTGTAAAAACACTAGTATAATTCAGGCAGCTGATGTCCCACATTTAAACTGTAAAATTAACAATTTTAGTTTATTGCTAAAAAATTAACTGTAATATACTGTAAAAACAAGATTTTAATTTTTGCAGCGTATAAGCGGCAAAGTATATTCCCTTTATTACATTTCATAACTACGTGAAAATGCATAATGAAAGAGCATATATGACAGTTATATGCATATTATAACTCTTAATGCCGTGCTATGTGTTTGGCCTAAGAATGTAATTCTGGAACATCCTTCTGTAACCCACATCCTTTTCGTCTGATTGTGATTGTGTTGAATATTCAAATAATACCTTCTTTCGGTGAAGTCGCTTCAACTTTAGTTACGTTTATCTCCACAAATCCAAACAAAACACCAAATTACCATAGCGGACTCCGAAGTTACCTTAAGCTCGTAAGCAAAAGCAGGAATCGGAATTGAACTCTTACCCCTTCTGGACAGCGTGTTGTCGAAAGCATGAAGTATATTATACGGGACGGGAAGGGGGTATGGCTTTCAAAAGAATACACACGCGCCCGGCGACGAGCATGCAAAATTCATGAGTGCATTTTGCATTTCTCTGGAAGGAAACAAAATATACGTGGATGTGTGCTATGCATCTTGCCGAGCTGGGTACTGGGTACTTTGGGTAGAGAAACACCATTGGGTTGCGTGAGAAGAAATGGAAGTGGTGTTTGCAGGTCAAACACAATTATCTCTTACGGACAGAACAGATACCTTTCTCAGAGAAATAAATGCCGGCAAAAGTTTTAGGACGGAATTCTTTCGATGTTTCATATTTTCTTCAAAAAATACAAAGTATTTATTTTCAGTTATTTATTTCTCGCTTCATGTATTGTAATAAGAATTAACATTAGATATATTTAATATATTTTAAGCTGTAACATTAAACTATTACATTAAGGGGATAATATGTTAGCTTGTTTTTTTTTTTCAGGGCTGCAGATTTTTTTTTTTTTTTTCAGGGCTGCATAATCGGAATATTAGTAATTTGGAGGTAAAAAAGTCGAAATTTTTTAAATTACAGGAGTCACACTGCAAAAAATAAACCGCTGTTTTTACAGTATAATACTGGCAGCAGAGGTTCCAGTTTAAAACTGTAAAATGCACAGTAATAAACTGCAAAATTAGCAATTTTACAGTTTATTTACAACTGCGGAGTCGGACTGATTTTGTGGTAAAAGAGTGAATTAGAGTCGAAGCCTTTAAAATCGTGTCAGTCGAATTCGTTAGCTTTTCCTTCGACTTCACAGTCCTTACATTAAAAAAAAAATTAATTAAAAGAAAACAATTTGTTATAGATATTAAGGAAACTTGAACAGGTCAGAATTTGAATTGTATTAATCGGTCTTCGAGATCAAAGTGACAATTTACCGAAAAAATAATAATAAATGTAGAAATTATTCTTCCTAGTTACTAGCTGCTTTTGATTGTATTTATGAGTGTTATCAATCAAAAGCCAACTTTTAAAGAAAGAATTGACGTTTTCATATGTGTTGTTTGTAGAATTAATACTCATAACTGTTCATAATTTCGTAAATTTGAATTAGCATCGATGAGATATTATTAATGATTGCAAACATCATTAAATGTATCTGCTCATTTTCATCTTTATTTTGTATAGTATTGTAGATGATAGAGAAGACGTTTAGAAAATATATTTTCGCTCATTATTACATATTTAGTGTTCAGTTTTCCTTCAATACAGAAACATTGCAGGTTTTCATTAAGAAAATGAAAACGTAATTTATCAGATACATTGTGAAATGGATGTATACCAAGTTAACACTGCAGCCATTCTTTTGACTTCACTTTTATAAGTTCTATTTTATCGTAGTTTCAAAGTTTTTTTTATAATTATTATTATTTATTTTTTTTTTATTTTTAATGGAATTCAAGTTTCACTTTTGATTAATTCTTTTTCGAAATAAAATTTCGTAGGAATTATGAAAATGCAGAATTTTATGTACGCTTAAATTAGAACGAAACGTAAATGACACATTCTTACATAATCATGAAAATATTTAATATCAGTGCTTTCCTGTATTATTTTCTATTATTCTTAATTAGAAATTAAGGAGCATCGTCAGCGTTTAGCTACGCATGAAAACAAAATACAATTCATTACATTGTTAGTTTCCCTCGATGCAAAGTATAAATAATTTTTTTGGTTTAGTATATTAAATTATGTAAAAAAAAAAATCAGGTAAATATATAATAACATATTTCTTACATTGCACCAGTTTTTTTAAGTTTTAACATTGTCATTTTATCATTGTCAAAACTTAACCGTAGTAAATGCAGCGAAAATGCTTCCTCAAGTAACTTCTTTGATCCTGAGGCCCTTATAAAAAGGAGTCCCGCGGTGTCTAATAGCGGTCGGAGTTGAGATGTACCTTGGTTGATTTTTCGTTTATACAACACAGAAGGATATTTTACGGAAGATCTTGCAGCAAAGGGATAAGGCCAAAAGATATAACTCGGAAGTCATTCACGGGGGCTTGGAAAATATTTTCCACACTTTTATTTTCTTTCTTTGATAGTTTAAATATGAAATTCTTTGAAGATCAGTGGCTGAAGTCAGGATAAACTGGGGAATTATCGTTTAAATTCCATTCAGTTTTGCAAGATACATGGAATGGTTTAAATTTTTTCTTAGCGAGAAAAAGGATAAGAATCTTTAATGGTTACCCTAAAAGAGGGCGGTATAAATCCATTTTTAACAGCAAGAAAATGACAAACATAAAGCTTGGGTACATTCAATAATGTATTGCGAAAATTAAAATAAAGAAAAAACGCACTGTAACAGCACTAACTATATATTTTGTAGTAAGAACGCTCTGGCCATTTCCATCAACTATTCTATCTTGCAGCATCTAGAAATTAACTATAAGTTAGATATCGTTATCACTGAATCTATCTTTATAATAGGTGAAGTTAAAATAATATCAAAAAACTAGCTGCTCACTAATTGGAAAACAGCAATAAACGCCAAGACGATAGAATTGGTGCCAAACTGAAAAAATCTACTAGAAGAATTGAATTAAAGTTAGTATCGTTTGCATGATACAATGCATCATTAACAAACGACCAAACGCGAAGAAGACAGAAATGCTTTAGCAAATTTTGGTTCATAAGAAAAGGGAACTGTTACTTTAGTTTGACTCAGAAATTAAACTTTTATGAATGTTTTTCCATGCTAAACAAAGATAAAAAATCGAAAAGCACATTTATTACTTCTCTCCAAACTTATTTTCAATCACGATAGTTCGCTACTCTCAGGAGCTCAATCCAATTTTTTCATTGAAATAAAAATATATAATGTAACAAAAAGAGCTACTCAATTTTTCATTCATTCCTTTTAAAAAAGAAATCGTACTATTTTAGGCAACTTTTCAGAAAATGTGAAGAGCGTTTTATTTAAATCTCTTTAAATAAATAATCATTTCTGAAGTGCATTAAAAAATGCAGTCTTTTTATAAAAAACAAAAAGAGAAAACGAAAAAAAGATGCTTTTAAGCTTACTTGAGTATATTTCAAGAATCGGAATGTTTGGAAAGAAAAGAAAAATCGAAAACATAGTACCAGAAAACGTTAAATCTTTTTGTACAGTAAGTTTCTATGTTCAATATTTATATCGCTTCGTGATTTTTTTTTTGCTTAGCACTTAAATATTTTTCATCGTATATCATAATATATCTTTAAAGATTTTTTTCTCAATTTTCTTAAACCGCTGGTGAAGTTTTGTTGAAGAAATATTTAAGTTACACACAGCAAATGGCATTGGAACTTAAGTGCGGTTCAATGAGTATGAGTTGCCATTTTTACTCCCATTTAGCCCTTAAACTAGTGATTTTTGAAAAGTTTTTATTTTTATTTTTTATTTTAGTGATGAAACTTAGACGATATCCAATAAATCAGCTTTTTGCGAGCTGGTAATTGTGAAAAATTATTTTTCATAACTCTATACAACTACTATTAAATTAATTCATTAGTGATAAGTTAATTGTTTTTTTTTATTTGCCTTAAAGTATAAAAATTACTTTTTAATATTTGTTAGTGCTCTGCTTGCATGATATTAAGTAGAGAATAAATATATTTAATGATTGACAAAAATTTGTACAAAATTATAATGCTTAAGCGCATGGAGTAATTTTGCAATTAACACTAACTTGCTATGCAGAGAATAGAAATGTGAAAGTGAAAAAAAAAAGAGTGGTTTCAATATAATACTAAGTAATGCTTCAAAATATGGCGTTACGTTAGTTGCGATAACTTTAGTTTGCCTTAAAAAAATTAAATCGAATTAGCAACGAAGTGCATTTTAAGAATTTCTTCATTGCAATCTGTAAAGAAAGTTTTATTTCAAGCTGTAGTTTACAATTCGTTACAAATGACAATGCAGTAAGAATATATTACTTGCACATTTTTGTTAGGAATTTTCTAAAAAAACTGACTCATTTTACCTCACCTGACCCAACTTCTTTTTGTTAGTTAAAAACTCTGTATTAAGAGTGCAAAACACTTTTTTTTTTCATAACTTTGTTAAAATATTAAAAAGACGTAACATGTAAGACCTAATTCTCATTCTTAGTCTTCATTCATTTTAGACATTTTCCTTTTTTAATGAATTTAAATAAATGTTGCAAGTTGCTTCAGCGGCAGGTATTAACCCATTAATGCCTAGCGTCCCTTTTTAGGGACGGTCCAAAAAAGGGTCTGAATTTCCCCAAAATGAACATTTCAACCAAATAATAGTGTTTAGTTAGTACCTGGGTATTGTTTCAATTCGTTATTAACAGATTGCTGCACATAAACATTGTAAAGTGTGTTCTGTAGCAGTTTTAATATGCTCTTTATCAAAAATGACATCGTACACAATCGCAAGAAGAAAAGCTAAGTTTTCAAAGTGATTCCTAGCTTCCCAGTTTATGTTAATTGCTGATTTTATTTCTTCTTATAAAATGTCTTTTTAAATACTACATCGTAGGCAGAAATTTTTTTAGTAAAACAAGTGTGTACCCTCTGGGGTCTATCGTAACTTTTAAGGGACGATTTTCCTTTCCTTAATAAAACAATTATTTTTTACATAATATTTTTAAAATTATTTTTCCCGTCCATTAAACACTGTTTGTAACCAGTATACAAAATATCTTTGGAAAAAAAAATGTCAGGCATTAATGGGTTAATATAGAATTAACTCTAATTTTCCTCAAACCGTAGCTTAGCCCACTTTTTCAATAACTATCGCATGTCATTTCTCAAGTTAAGACGGTTATCTTTAAAGTAAAGAAATGTCATAGTATTCTTCTTTCGTAAAGAGATGGAATGCAGTTTAGGCAATATTTCACATTGCTGTCACTCTTCCTGCATTGTTGAATTCATAGTTTTATGCAAGTTAAAAGCTCTCCATTTGGTTGCCAAAAGCAACGCGTCGGTTCAAATGACGGTATAATCATACGTAACGAATAAATTCTGGATTGTTGTTTCTTTTGACAATTTAAATATCGAAGCATATGCATAGTGAAATAAACGTCAATCACCATATAATTAATCTTGAAATATACGTATGTGAAATGTTAATTCAAAATAAGTGCCACAAAAGCACGAAGATAATAGTATAAAAAACGAATTGACCCCTTCCTCTCCCGATTAAAGAATTATGAAATGACTCGATGCTCGTAATTTGCTATTGAAAGTAAGCGTTCATTTTTTTTTTAAATTTTATAAAATGCAACATTAACTCAATTGTTCACATTTCCAAAAAGAAAACGACCATAAATTTTTAGTCTACAGGTTGTGGTGTTCTTTAACTTTGGGGAAGGGGGGCCAGGGGGTAACAAAATGGTGTACTTTTTGCATTTAAACTATTCAAGGAAAAAACAGAGTTGAAAAGCGCTCTCTGTTATCTATTCATAGTTATTTTGTTTATTAATTACAGTTATTTAAGGACCATGTAACTTCCATGTAAAAAGTTTTTCGTTTCGTATTCAAAAACAATAACGTATACATTGTAAGGTTAGTTTTGAAATTTTGATTATCATTTCCATAACAATAATCTACTAAAACCCTCTGTAGTTAACATTAAATCTATTTATGTATGATGTAACTTCAATTGAAGCTAGAAATATTTAAGTATAATATAAGAGTATCGTAAAATTTTTTAACTGGGAAAGTAAAATTAAGCGAAAGCAACTTACCTTTCATTATTCTCCTTTTACGGACAAAATGACAAAACGGATTTTTATAAAATTTTGGAATTTCGATTTAAATCATATGCTGTAAAAAATTATTTCTAAATGTAAAATTTAGCCCACAAAGCTCCGGATTTGTTCCGATAATTTATATTTAAAATAGTACTTTGAAAATTGATAATTCTGGCAAAATAATGCGTTAAAATAAAAAAATATAGAGATGTACTTCATCAATAAAATTGTTGTTTCTCTCTAAACTGCAATGTAAGATATTACTTTCCTTTAAGGAAAAGTTTTCTGAACAAAACTAAACAACATCTATGTGAGCCAGATTAATTATAAAAATCCGTTCGTTACATTGCTCTATAACATATCTTTTCTTCCAGTAGCTAAACGGATAGAAGCAGTCTGATTCAACACTTACCTGAAAAGAAAATAACAGGCGTTAGTTCCTTCTTGGTTAAAATGACTTACTGAGACAAAGATATAAAGAATATTCTTAAAAAATAACCTTTATCGTTTAGATAAACGTTTGTTAATTAAATTAACGAAGTGCCATTATAAAGCAAGTAGTTTGTTAAGATAAAAAAATGCTAAGTAACTAAAGACGAAATCGATAAAGGTAACAAAAATAAAGCACGTTGAAGAGCGAATGGTTAAATGATTCAATTGAG
This sequence comes from Uloborus plumipes, assembly GCA_038373865.1. Lineage (NCBI taxonomy): Eukaryota > Metazoa > Arthropoda > Arachnida > Araneae > Uloboridae > Uloborus > Uloborus plumipes. The sequence continues at coordinate 19,062 of JAXGGA010005836.1, forward strand.
CTTTAAATAAACATGGACATATTTGTTCTGTAAAATGTAGCTTTTTTTACATATTTCGCAAAGAATTTAAGATATAGTATGAATGTTTACCGAAAAAAAACCAACGACAAAATTTTCAGCAAAAACACGCAAGCGTAGACCGGGTAGGTTAAGTAAAAATAGTGTTAATGTGCTATGCTTAAGCGTTTCAAATAAGGGTTACTTAGGCGTGTCTTACCTTAAGCCACTTGCACCTGTCACAGTGAGACGTAAAACTAAAGCTATTGCCATGTACACATATTTTATAGAAACAAATGTCGCCTCATTTCAATATATTACCTTTTATTTCAAAATATTTTCATCAAACTGTCTTGTACAACTTATTAAAACTTTACACACAAATTGCCAGACATGTAATTTGCAAAGCGAAAATTCTATAGTAAATAACTCTTACCTGCTTTACCGATAAAATAACAGTTAGTAATGCACCTTAGTTTTTTTTTTTTTTCAAATAAAAAAAAATGTTGCTGTCAATGTACTTATAAATTTTTAGAACGAATTAATTAGCTTTTTTTAATGTATTGCTTAACATATGTCCCTAAATTTAAGTGACCTAAATTGGTATTTTATGATGACACTAAAATAGAAAATTAGAACACTACTTAATACACAGAATACAAACTTAATATAGGACGATTTTTCGAAGGTGGTAATTTTAAAGAGAGACATATTTTAAGATGTGTGTACAACTATTATTCCTTGTAATCATTTAAAATAGTATTTTACTTACTTAAACTAGTAAAATATTTCAACGCGATATGCAAATTTAATGCCACATTTTATCTTGCTTGTTTTTAAGACAGCTTGCTCTAAACCTCGGTCTGCGTTTAAAGTGACTTGTTTTCCTGACACAACATATTTTTTATTACTAGTAGTGCTACTCACGATTTAACCCATTTTCCTTAAGTACGATATTAGCTTTAAATGCAGCTTCTCGTAAAACTGTACGGCAATAAAAACTCCTTATTTAAGTAATAAGTAATTTACCCTTAAAAATATCCTTTTTCTTATGCTGCTTATCAGTATATTTGTTGTTTTCTAATATTTATTAATTGTTTATTCACATTTTGTTTCAATTAAGATGTTTAATAACGTTATTAGCTTTTCAGGATTTGAAGCAAATTTTATGTATTGTGAGAAGCTACTAAGTATTTGCAAACCTAGTGCATTCCCCGAGACTGGCACCCATTCTTTCATGTAGCACCACTATTGGCGAAATGCCATTGTCACAAGAGTTTTAACACCCAGTTTCTCTACTAGATAGAGGGACCCAGGCTCTATTCGTTGCGAAACTGCACTAGGAATTTTAAGTTTACTAAGAGATACTCCATGAAGCAAATGCACCCACAGCTCGATCATAGCATCCTAAGACTGCAGTTTCGTCCTTATTATGGACTCCTCAGTTCATAATAAGGACGAAACTGCAGTCTTAGGATGCTATGATCGAGCTGTGAGTGCATTTGCTTCAGTTCTGCCTCAGCCCTGGCTTATGGGCGGTAACTCATTGCATATTACCCAGCTTTTGCCTTCAAATTTCGAGTTGAGCCGCACCATGGTTTGCGGACGCTCGCCGGTAAGATAAATTCACTTTATCTAGCAGTTTGTTGGCTATCTTAGCTACATTAAGATGATTTTTGCCTCCAGCTCGATCATTGGCTGTTCCTAACTAAAAAGTCCATAATAGGGACGAAACTGCAGTCTTAGGATGCTATGATCAAGCTGTGGGTGCATTTGCTTCAGTTCTGTCTCAGCCCTCGCTTATGGGAGGTAACTCATTGCATAATACTCCATGAACTTTCTAATCATAGCAACTCGAATCACGGCTGCAAAAGTGATCTTACTACAACAAAACATAGCTGTTTATCAGAAAATTTGAAAAACATATATTTTAATTTTCCTTTCTTCACATTTTTCACTTTGCTTATGTGTGCCTCAGTTCTTGCTTTTTATTATTATTATTTTTTTATGTATGGGACGTAGAACAACTTTATTTAAAATTACAGATTATTTTATGAAAATGAGCTAAAATTTAACTTTTCTGGCTTAAATACGTATTCAATAAAAAGTGCATGCAAAAAAATAACAATTGGAAACATATTACTCCGGATTCATTAGCAAATCACCTGTACACATTGTATATCTTAAAAATTAAAACCTTCAGCATATCTCACAGCATATTCGCCTGTAGATGTACCAGATATTGCCAGCCATTTATCTCCTACCGATGCTTGACTTGGAACAATGGTGGCTGACAGGTGCTGAAATCTCCATCTATTTTCTTTCCTCCCAAGTTCGCACGCCCGCCTCCTAGCGCAATTACATGGTTTCCCGTATCTATTATACACGAGTGGTGGCCCCCTAAGAACCATAAATTATACCCCTAACCCCATGCTTGTTGTGTGCTTTTACAGCTTGATTTTGGTTACCCATGGCAACATCCAAAACTTAGCAATCCTATCATTAGGTAGAGTTTCCTAGATACCTAAGATCCCTTGGGACACTACCTGGATGTATTTTCGGAAGCCAGTTAGTGACAGCGAAAAATTTTCGCTGCCTTTTTTCATCACTTCTTTTGCTTTCATTTTCCAACCTTTATTACGGCACTTAGTATACTCAGGCGTCGACTTTTAGCCACGAGCGCTACACAATGATCCAAGTAAATTGTAGGGAAATTTAGGACCATCGGGCTGATAAATTATGTGTGAAGTTTCGAACGCTTGTAATAATAATGGGCCTGGAATGAGAGTTTATTACGATTTAGGATAGTGGAAGTTTAGTCCCGAGTGGCCTTATGAACCGGTCATTGTCTAAAAATTTACAAATTTCATTTTTTCTGTTCAGTTATTTAATGAGCTTCCTATGCATAAAAGTGAATACCGATGTTTTGTTAACCATAAAATGGGATAGAAAGGGTTCGTTATGGATATATACTCAGCGCATTTTTAGATTAACTTAATGTAAAATGAAGTTTTAGTAATCAGTAAATTAAAAAAAGTGCTAAAAGCGAACAAAATTACTTTAAAAAGTTCACATCATAACTTAGATCTTTTGAATAGATTTGCTTGCTATAAAAGCAACAAATGTAAGAAGAAGAGTCTTCTAGGAAATGATGAAAATCATTTTTGTGTCAAAATCGTCTCATTGATAAACGGTTTTATTCAACAAAAAGAATAGTTTATTTTGATTACAAGATTTTTTTAATGATACAGCAAAATGAACTTATTTTATTGTTCCCAAACAATCATTGCAACTTATTTTTCTTTTAATTTATTATTTTAAAATACTGAACTGTATGCGTTAGTATAAAATCTTTTATTTTTTTACAACACTTTTTATGATTCATTAATTACTTAAAACTGAATGGGCTTCCGATAAAAAATGATAATCTTTAGCATTTAGACTTTTAATTAACAACTAGCCGAACGTTTAGAAAATATTTAATTATTAAATACTTTAGTATATTATTTTATCTTAAATTTGCTTATTTATTTTTGTACATTTTCGATTATTAAAACTTTTGGCTAAAACCCATAAATAGGCAGGGAATACTATCCGTCAAAGTAAGAAATGACAAACGAAGTGAGTTATGAAAATAATTCTTATAGCATTTTGTATGTAAACAATGCCATGGAAAATAAATTTTATAATATATAATCATAGCAAAACATTATTTTTTACTACGAGCTTTCTCACGGTGTCTGTCTGTATGTCTGTAATAACTTAAAAATTGTATGCCGTAGAAAATTGAAATTTTACAGTTAGGTTCTGAGTGGATTTTAGTTGTGCACTTCCCCTTTTGCATTCATTCGGATGCTCCAAAGAGGGCTTTTGACACCTTTTCGGAACAAATTAGTGTTAATTTCAATGTTGGCTTGAATGATGTTATACGTGGCTGGTACGTGGCGGTAAATCGCCAAGCTTTTGGTGCTCAAGTTCTTGTCGCCAACGTGGGGAAACTTTTAGCAAAAACACTAATCGGGTTTCATTAGCCGTTATTGGTGATATTTAGCGAATAATCCATTGAATCATGAATACTTTCATTTAGTTCTGCTTAAGCCTTGGCTCAAGGGCGGTAACTTGCTATTCAATACGTTCATTTAGGTTTTTTTTTTCTTTTTTTTTTAAATACACTTTGCTGAATCTACTTATGACCTTGTGTAGAAAACTTTCAAATAATTTCAGATTATAGAAACGAGAGAATATACAGGGTGTCCACTCCAATCGTGGACCAATAGCTAATTTCTAAACCGTTAGAGATAAGCATATAGTTTATTTAGGAAAAAATCTCCAAATTACGAAAGGAATTTTTGGTCTATTCAATGTTTTTCAAAAAATCAAATTTTGAAAAAGTTGCGAAATTTAAATTTTTATACAGCCCCCCAATCATATCAATCATGTTTAGTAAAACATTCTTGACACTGTAACGTTTAAAACTAAAAAAAAATCACTCTTCTACGACAAAAATTGACCGAGTTATGACGTTTTGAAAAATCAAGATTTTGAAGGATTTCGCATACGGTCCCTTGAGCGATCTCTCGATGACGTCATGAAACAATGCAAAATCTTGATTTTTCAAAACGTCATAACTCGGTCAATTTTTGTGGTAGAAGAGTGATTTTTTTTTAGTTTTAAACGTTACAGCGTCAAGAATGTTTTACTAAATATGATTGATAGGACTGGGGGGCTGTATAAAAATTTAAATTTCGTAACTCTTTCAAAATTTGATTTTTTGAAAAACATTGAATAGACCAAAAATTCCTTTCGTAATTTAGAGATTTTTTCCTAAATAAACTCTATGCTTATCTCTAATGGTTTAGAAATTAGCTATTGGTCCACGATTGGAGTGGACACCCTGTATATTATAACTCATTAAATACAAATTTTATTTTATTTTTTCATTTTTATACTATCATAGCATTAAATTGTTGGTAGAAACAACAAAATGTTTACTTTTCTGTAACAAAACACCTTAAGGAAGAAATGAGTAAATTTTAATGCTTGATATTTTTTATCTATATCGTTTCTATTAATAAAACATTTCTATTTAATTTCGAGACCATTATTAATTAGATTAATCATATTTACTTATTAATGTATTACAGCACAATTACTTCAAATATTATATAAGAAAAATTATTTTTGAAATCTTGAATTATTTTTTATTTTTTCAAATGCTTTACTAGGAGCCAATTTTGTTATTTAAAGCCTAAATGTAACTGATTTCTCCTTTTTAGTTACGCTCTCATAACTTTGAACGTAGTTCATATTTGTAAGTCAAGTCAGTCCTAGTTTAGAACAATATTAAAATTTAGCACATGTAGCACAAAAGTATTCCGTAAAATTTCAACTCGAAGTTGAACATTTTCGTTTCGTTTGTATAGTGGAATTTAATTACAACACATGGTGAAGAAAATTCATTTACGCTAAAATGCGAATGTATCGTGAAATATTTTGCTGAAATGCAACCTGGGTAGTTGCAGTATAAACGAATAATATGAGTGGTTAGTTGTGGGAAAGAGTTTCCTTCTTTTAGTATTATTTTAAAATGTTCTTTAAAAAAATATATTTAAGAAACGATTTCAGTTATCATAGAGAAATCACAGGAATGTTCCTAAAAATTGATATTAATCCATAAGTGTTTTTACATGATATTTGATTTTAATTTTAACTGTAGGAACATCGTTATTAACACTCAATGATTGTTGAAGATGCAATTAAAGAGCTGTGAGTAGGAGAGAGAATTACAAAGATTAAATATTTCAAGCAGCTAGCAAGATTGACTACAGTTAAACTTGCTTATCTTTCAAAGAAGTCAGCGCTTTAATTGACTAAGATTATGGTTTTATCTAATAAGTAGTGGTAGTAGGAAGTAATTGGAATAGTGAGGTAAATTGAACTGTTTAACAATGGAAGTTTGATTCTTATATATTCAATGCTAGTTTACGACGACCAAGCAGCATTGGGAGATCATTTAGAGCGTACCGCTTGTTTCCAAAAATCTCTGTAGGTGTAGAGAAAATTACAACGTTCACACGGAGGCACAAATGAGCAGGGATACTGCAGACACGTGTGTCGGCGTTACAAGGAACGCCTTTTTCAATGCAAAAAAAATTTGAGCCTTTGGATGCACAGACATCTGACAAAAGCACGGACATCCGGCTTTTGTCAGATGTCTGTGCATCCATAGGCTCAATTTTTTTTTGCATTGAAAAAGGCGTCCTTGTAACGCCGACACACGTGTCTACAGTATCCCTGCTCATTTGTGCCTCCTGTGTGAACGTTGTAATTTTCTCTACACCTACAGAGATTTTTGGAAACAAGCGGTACGCTCTAAATGATCTCCCAATGCTGCTTGGTCGTCGTAAACTAGCATTGAATATATAAGAATCAAACTTCCATTGTTAAACAGTTCAATTTACCTCACTATTCCAATTACTTCCTACTACCACTACTTATTAGATAAAACCATAATCTTAGTCAATTAAAGCGCTGACTTCTTTGAAAGATAAGCAAGTTTAACTGTAGTCAATCTTGCTAGCTGCTTGAAATATTTAATCTTTGTAATTCTCTCTCCTACTCACAGCTCTTTAATTGCATCTTCAACAATCATTGAGTGTTAATAACGATGTTCCTACAGTTAAAATTAAAATCAAATATCATGTAAAAACACTTATGGATTAATATCAATTTTTAGGAACATTCCTGTGATTTCTCTATGATAACTGAAATCGTTTCTTAAATATATTTTTTTAAAGAACATTTTAAAATAATACTAAAAGAAGGAAACTCTTTCCCACAACTAACCACTCATATTATTCGTTTATACTGCAACTACCCAGGTTGCATTTCAGCAAAATATTTCACGATACATTCGCATTTTAGCGTAAATGAATTTTCTTCACCATGTGTTGTAATTAAATTCCACTATACAAACGAAACGAAAATGTTCAACTTCGAGTTGAAATTTTACGGAATACTTTTGTGCTACATGTGCTAAATTTTAATATTGTTCTAAACTAGGACTGACTTGACTTACAAATATGAACTACGTTCAAAGTTATGAGAGCGTAACTAAAAAGGAGAAATCAGTTACATTTAGGCTTTAAATAACAAAATTGGCTCCTAGTAAAGCATTTGAAAAAATAAAAAATAATTCAAGATTTCAAAAATAATTTTTCTTATATAATATTTGAAGTAATTGTGCTGTAATACATTAATAAGTAAATATGATTAATCTAATTAATAATGGTCTCGAAATTAAATAGAAATGTTTTATTAATAGAAACGATATAGATAAAAAATATCAAGCATTAAAATTTACTCATTTCTTCCTTAAGGTGTTTTGTTACAGAAAAGTAAACATTTTGTTGTTTCTACCAACAATTTAATGCTATGATAGTATAAAAATGAAAAAATAAAATAAAATTTGTATTTAATGAGTTATAATATACAGGGTGTCCACTCCAATCGTGGACCAATAGCTAATTTCTAAACCATTAGAGATAAGCATAGAGTTTATTTAGGAAAAAATCTCTAAATTACGAAAGGAATTTTTGGTCTATTCAATGTTTTTCAAAAAATCAAATTTTGAAAGAGTTACGAAATTTAAATTTTTATACAGCCCCCCAGTCCTATCAATCATATTTAGTAAAACATTCTTGACGCTGTAACGTTTAAAACTAAAAAAAAATCACTCTTCTACCACAAAAATTGACCGAGTTATGACGTTTTGAAAAATCAAGATTTTGCATTGTTTCATGACGTCATCGAGAGATCGCTCAAGGGACCGTATGCGAAATCCTTCAAAATCTTGATTTTTCAAAACGTCATAACTCGGTCAATTTTTGTCGTAGAAGAGTGATTTTTTTTTAGTTTTAAACGTTACAGTGTCAAGAATGTTTTACTAAACATGATTGATATGATTGGGGGGCTGTATAAAAATTTAAATTTCGCAACTTTTTCAAAATTTGATTTTTTGAAAAACATTGAATAGACCAAAAATTCCTTTCGTAATTTGGAGATTTTTTCCTAAATAAACTATATGCTTATCTCTAACGGTTTAGAAATTAGCTATTGGTCCACGATTGGAGTGGACACCCTGTATATTCTCTCGTTTCTATAATCTGAAATTATTTGAAAGTTTTCTACACAAGGTCATAAGTAGATTCAGCAAAGTGTATTTAAAAAAAAAAGAAAAAAAAAACCTAAATGAACGTATTGAATAGCAAGTTACCGCCCTTGAGCCAAGGCTTAAGCAGAACTAAATGAAAGTATTCATGATTCAATGGATTATTCGCTAAATATCACCAATAACGGCTAATGAAACCCGATTAGTGTTTTTGCTAAAAGTTTCCCCACGTTGGCGACAAGAACTTGAGCACCAAAAGCTTGGCGATTTACCGCCACGTACCAGCCACGTATAACATCATTCAAGCCAACATTGAAATTAACACTAATTTGTTCCGAAAAGGTGTCAAAAGCCCTCTTTGGAGCATCCGAATGAATGCAAAAGGGGAAGTGCACAACTAAAATCCACTCAGAACCTAACTGTAAAATTTCAATTTTCTACGGCATACAATTTTTAAGTTATTACAGACATACAGACAGACACCGTGAGAAAGCTCGTAGTAAAAAATAATGTTTTGCTATGATTATATATTATAAAATTTATTTTCCATGGCATTGTTTACATACAAAATGCTATAAGAATTATTTTCATAACTCACTTCGTTTGTCATTTCTTACTTTGACGGATAGTATTCCCTGCCTATTTATGGGTTTTAGCCAAAAGTTTTAATAATCGAAAATGTACAAAAATAAATAAGCAAATTTAAGATAAAATAATATACTAAAGTATTTAATAATTAAATATTTTCTAAACGTTCGGCTAGTTGTTAATTAAAAGTCTAAATGCTAAAGATTATCATTTTTTATCGGAAGCCCATTCAGTTTTAAGTAATTAATGAATCATAAAAAGTGTTGTAAAAAAATAAAAGATTTTATACTAACGCATACAGTTCAGTATTTTAAAATAATAAATTAAAAGAAAAATAAGTTGCAATGATTGTTTGGGAACAATAAAATAAGTTCATTTTGCTGTATCATTAAAAAAATCTTGTAATCAAAATAAACTATTCTTTTTGTTGAATAAAACCGTTTATCAATGAGACGATTTTGACACAAAAATGATTTTCATCATTTCCTAGAAGACTCTTCTTCTTACATTTGTTGCTTTTATAGCAAGCAAATCTATTCAAAAGATCTAAGTTATGATGTGAACTTTTTAAAGTAATTTTGTTCGCTTTTAGCACTTTTTTTAATTTACTGATTACTAAAACTTCATTTTACATTAAGTTAATCTAAAAATGCGCTGAGTATATATCCATAACGAACCCTTTCTATCCCATTTTATGGTTAACAAAACATCGGTATTCACTTTTATGCATAGGAAGCTCATTAAATAACTGAACAGAAAAAATGAAATTTGTAAATTTTTAGACAATGACCGGTTCATAAGGCCACTCGGGACTAAACTTCCACTATCCTAAATCGTAATAAACTCTCATTCCAGGCCCATTATTATTACAAGCGTTCGAAACTTCACACATAATTTATCAGCCCGATGGTCCTAAATTTCCCTACAATTTACTTGGATCATTGTGTAGCGCTCGTGGCTAAAAGTCGACGCCTGAGTATACTAAGTGCCGTAATAAAGGTTGGAAAATGAAAGCAAAAGAAGTGATGAAAAAAGGCAGCGAAAATTTTTCGCTGTCACTAACTGGCTTCCGAAAATACATCCAGGTAGTGTCCCAAGGGATCTTAGGTATCTAGGAAACTCTACCTAATGATAGGATTGCTAAGTTTTGGATGTTGCCATGGGTAACCAAAATCAAGCTGTAAAAGCACACAACAAGCATGGGGTTAGGGGTATAATTTATGGTTCTTAGGGGGCCACCACTCGTGTATAATAGATACGGGAAACCATGTAATTGCGCTAGGAGGCGGGCGTGCGAACTTGGGAGGAAAGAAAATAGATGGAGATTTCAGCACCTGTCAGCCACCATTGTTCCAAGTCAAGCATCGGTAGGAGATAAATGGCTGGCAATATCTGGTACATCTACAGGCGAATATGCTGTGAGATATGCTGAAGGTTTTAATTTTTAAGATATACAATGTGTACAGGTGATTTGCTAATGAATCCGGAGTAATATGTTTCCAATTGTTATTTTTTTGCATGCACTTTTTATTGAATACGTATTTAAGCCAGAAAAGTTAAATTTTAGCTCATTTTCATAAAATAATCTGTAATTTTAAATAAAGTTGTTCTACGTCCCATACATAAAAAAATAATAATAATAAAAAGCAAGAACTGAGGCACACATAAGCAAAGTGAAAAATGTGAAGAAAGGAAAATTAAAATATATGTTTTTCAAATTTTCTGATAAACAGCTATGTTTTGTTGTAGTAAGATCACTTTTGCAGCCGTGATTCGAGTTGCTATGATTAGAAAGTTCATGGAGTATTATGCAATGAGTTACCTCCCATAAGCGAGGGCTGAGACAGAACTGAAGCAAATGCACCCACAGCTCGATCATAGCATCCTAAGACTGCAGTTTCGTCCTTATTGTGGACTCCTCAGTTAAGAATAGCCAATGATCGAGCTGGAGGCAAAAATCCTCTTAATGTAGCCAAGATAGCCAACAAACTGCTAGATAAAGTGAATTTATCTTACCAGCGAGCGTCCACAAACCATGGTGCGGCTCAACTCGAAATTTGAAGGCAAAAGCTGGGTAATATGCAATGAGTTACCGCCCATAAGCCAGGGCTGTGGCAGAACTGAAGCAAATGCACCCACAGCTCGATTATAGCATCCAAAGACTGCAGTTTCGTCCTTAAGGACGAAACTGCAGTCTTAGGATGCTATGATCGAGCTGTGGGTGCATTTGCTTCATGGAGTATCTCTTAGTAAACTTAAAATTCCTAGTGCAGTTTCGCAACGAATAGAGCCTGGGTCCCTCTATCTAGTAGAGAAACTGGGTGTTAAAACTCTTGTGACAATGGCATTTCGCCAATAGTGGTGCTACATGAAAGAATGGGTGCCAGTCTCGGGGAATGCACTAGGTTTGCAAATACTTAGTAGCTTCTCACAATACATAAAATTTGCTTCAAATCCTGAAAAGCTAATAACGTTATTAAACATCTTAATTGAAACAAAATGTGAATAAACAATTAATAAATATTAGAAAACAACAAATATACTGATAAGCAGCATAAGAAAAAGGATATTTTTAAGGGTAAATTACTTATTACTTAAATAAGGAGTTTTTATTGCCGTACAGTTTTACGAGAAGCTGCATTTAAAGCTAATATCGTACTTAAGGAAAATGGGTTAAATCGTGAGTAGCACTACTAGTAATAAAAAATATGTTGTGTCAGGAAAACAAGTCACTTTAAAACGCAGACCGAGGTTTAGAGCAAGCTGTCTTAAAAACAAGCAAGATAAAATGTGGCATTAAATTTGCATATCGCGTTGAAATATTTTACTAGTTTAAGTAAGTAAAATACTATTTTAAATGATTACAAGGAATAATAGTTGTACACACATCTTAAAATATGTCTCTCTTTAAAATTACCACCTTCGAAAAATCGTCCTATATTAAGTTTGTATTCTGTGTATTAAGTAGTGTTCTAATTTTCTATTTTAGTGTCATCATAAAATACCAATTTAGGTCACTTAAATTTAGGGACATATGTTAAGCAATACATTAAAAAAAGCTAATTAATTCGTTCTAAAAATTTATAAGTACATTGACAGCAACATTTTTTTTTATTTGAAAAAAAAAAAAAACTAAGGTGCATTACTAACTGTTATTTTATCGGTAAAGCAGGTAAGAGTTATTTACTATAGAATTTTCGCTTTGCAAATTACATGTCTGGCAATTTGTGTGTAAAGTTTTAATAAGTTGTACAAGACAGTTTGATGAAAATATTTTGAAATAAAAGGTAATATATTGAAATGAGGCGACATTTGTTTCTATAAAATATGTGTACATGGCAATAGCTTTAGTTTTACGTCTCACTGTGACAGGTGCAAGTGGCTTAAGGTAAGACACGCCTAAGTAACCCTTATTTGAAACGCTTAAGCATAGCACATTAACACTATTTTTACTTAACCTACCCGGTCTACGCTTGCGTGTTTTTGCTGAAAATTTTGTCGTTGGTTTTTTTTCGGTAAACATTCATACTATATCTTAAATTCTTTGCGAAATATGTAAAAAAAGCTACATTTTACAGAACAAATATGTCCATGTTTATTTAAAGCTCAATTGAATCATTTAACCATTCGCTCTTCAACGTGCTTTATTTTTGTTACCTTTATCGATTTCGTCTTTAGTTACTTAGCATTTTTTTATCTTAACAAACTACTTGCTTTATAATGGCACTTCGTTCATTTAATTAACAAACGTTTATCTAAAAGATAAAGGTTATTTTTTAAGAATATTCTTTATATCTTTGTCTCAATAAGTCATTTTAACCAAGAAGGAACTAACGCCTGTTATTTTCTTTTCAGGTAAGTGTTGAATCAGACTGCTTCTATCCGTTTAGCTACTGGAAGAAAAGATATGTTATAGAGCAATGTAACGAACGGATTTTTATAATTAATCTGGCTCACATAGATGTTGTTTAGTTTTGTTCAGAAAACTTTTCCTTAAAGGAAAGTAATATCTTACATTGCAGTTTAGAGAGAAACAGCAATTTTATTGATGAAGTACATCTCTATATTTTTTTATTTTAACGCATTATTTTGCCAGAATTATCAATTTTCAAAGTACTATTTTAAATATAAATTATCGGAACAATTCACACATTTAGAAATAATTCTTTACAGTGTATGATTTAAATCGAAATTCCAAAATTTTATAAAAATCCGTTTCGTCATTTTGTCCGTAAAAGGAGAATAATGAAAGGTAAGTTGCTTTCGCTTAATTTTACTTTCCCAGTTTAAAAATTTTACGATAATCTTATATTATACTTAAATATTTCTAGCTTCAATTGAAGTTACATCATACATAAATAGATTTAATGTTAACTACAGTGGGTTTTAGTAGATTATTGTTATGGAAATGATAATCAAAATTTCAAAACTAACCTTATAATGTATACGTTATTGTTTTTGAATACGAAACGAAAAACTTTTTACATGGAAGTTACATGGTCTTTAAATAACTGTAATTAATAAACACAATAACTATGAATAGAAAACAGAGAGCGCTTTTTAATTCTGTTTTTTCCTTGAATAGTTCAAATGTAAAAAGTGCATCATTTTGTTACCCCCTGGCCCCCCTTTCCCAAAGTAAAAGAACACCACAACCTGTAGACTAAAAATTTATGGTCGTTTTATTTTTGAAAATGTGAACAATTCAGTTAATGTTGCATTTTATAAAATTAAAAAACAAAATGAACGCTTATTTTCAATAGCAAATTACGAGCATCGAGTCATTTCATAATTCTTTAATCGGGAGAGGAAGGGGTCAATTCGTTTTTTATACTATTATCTTTGTGCTTTTGTGGCACGTATTTTGAATTAACATTTCACATACGTACATTTCAAGATTAATTATATGGTGATTGACATTTATTTCACTATGCATATGCTTCGATATTTAAATTGTCAAAAGAAACAATAATCCAGAATTTATTCGTTGCGTATGATTCTACCGTGATTTGAACCGACGCGTTGCTTTTGGCAACCAAATGGAGAATTTTTAACTTGCATAAAACTATGAATTCAACAATGCAGGAAGAGTGACAGCAATGTGAAATATTGCCTAAACTGCATTCCATCTCTTTACGAAAGAATAATACTATGACATTTCTTTACTTTAAAGATAACCGTCTTAACTTGAGAAATGACATGCGATAGTTATTGAAAAAGTGGGCTAAGCTACGATTTGAGGAAAATTAGAGTTAATTCTATATTAACCCATTAATGCCTGACATTTTTTTTTTCCAAAGATATTTTGTATACTGGTTACAAACAGTGTTTAAAGGACGGGAAAAATAATTTTAAAAATATTATGTAAAAAATAATTGTTTTATTAAGGAAAGGAAAATCGTCCCTTAAAAGTTACGATAGACCCCAGAGGGTACACACTTGTTTTACTAAAAAAAAATTCTGCCTACGATGTAGTATTTAAAAAGATATTTTATAAGAAGAAATAAAATCAGCAATTAACATAAACTGGGAAGCTAGGAATCACTTTGAAAACTTAGCTTTTCTTCTTGCGATTGTGTACGATGTCATTTTTGATAAAGAGCATATTAAAACTGCTACAGAACACACTTTACAATGTTTATGTGCAGCAATCTGTTAATAACGAATTGAAACAATACCAAGGTACTAACTAAACACTATTATTTGGTTGAAATGTTCATTTTGGGGAAATTCAGACCCTTTTTTGGACCGTCCCTAAAAAAGGGACGCTAGGCATTAATGGGTTAATACCTGCCGCTGAAGCAACTTGCAACATTTATTTAAATTCATTAAAAAAGGAAAATGTCTAAAATGAATGAAGACTAAGAATGAGAATTAGGTCTTACATGTTACGTCTTTTTAATATTTTAACAAAGTTATGAAAAAAAAGTGTTTTGCACTATTAATACAGAGTTTTTAACTAACAAAAAGAAGTTGGGTCAGGTGAGGTAAAATGAGTCAGTTTTTTTAGAAAATTCCTAACAAAAATGTGCAAGTAATATATTCTTACTGCATTGTCATTTGTAACGAATTGTAAACAACAGCTTGAAATAAAACTTTCTTTACAGATTGCAATGAAGAAATTCTTAAAATGCACTTCGTTGCTAATTCGATTTAATTTTTTTAAGGCAAACTAAAGTTATCGCAACTAACGTAACGCCATATTTTGAAGCATTACTTAGTATTATATTGAAACCACTCTTTTTTTTTTTTTCACTTTCACATTTCTATTCTCTGCATTGAAAGTTAGTGTTAATTGCAAAATTACTCCATGAGCTTAAGCATTATAATTTTGTACAAATTTTTGTCAATCATTAAATATATTTATTCTCTACTTAATATCATGCAAGCAGAGCACTAACAAATATTAAAAAGTAATTTTTATACTTTAAGGCAAATAAAAAAAAACAATTAACTTATCACTAATGAATTAATTTAATAGTAGTTGTATAGAGTTATGAAGAATAATTTTTCACAATTACCAGCTCGCAAAAAGCTGATTTATTGGATATCGTCTAAGTTTCATCACTAAAATAAAAAATAAAGATAAAAACTTTTCAAAAATCACTAGTTTAAGGGCTAAATGGGAGTAAAAATGGCAACTCATACTCATTGAACCGCACTAAAGTTCCAATGCCATTTGCTGTGTGTAACTTAAATATTTCTTCAACAAAACTTCACCAGCGGTTTAAGAAGATTGAGAAAAAAAATATTTAAAGATATATTATGATATACGGAGAAAAATATTTAAGTGCTAAGCAAAAAAAAAATCACGAAGCGATATAAATATTGAACATAGAAACTTACTGTACAAAAAGATTTAACGTTTTCTGGTACTATGTTTTCGATTTTTCTTTTCTTTCCAAACATTCCGATTCTTGAAATATACTCAAGTAAGCTTAAAAGCATCTTTTTTTTCGTTTTCTCTTTTTGTTTTTTATAAAAAGACTGCATTTTTTAATGCACTTCAGAAATGATTATTTATTTAAAGAGATTTAAATAAAACGCTCTTCACATTTTCTGAAAAGTTGCCTAAAATAGTACGATTTCTTTTTTAAAAGGAATGAATGAAAAATTGAGTAGCTCTTTTTGTTACATTATATATTTTTATTTCAATGAAAAAATTGGATTGAGCTCCTGAGAGTAGCGAACTATCGTGATTGAAAATAAGTTTGGAGAGAAGTAATAAATGTGCTTTTCGATTTTTTATCTTTGTTTAGCATGGAAAAACATTCATAAAAGTTTAATTTCTGAGTCAAACTAAAGTAACAGTTCCCTTTTCTTATGAACCAAAATTTGCTAAAGCATTTCTGTCTTCTTCGCGTTTGGTCGTTTGTTAATGATGCATTGTATCATGCAAACGATACTAACTTTAATTCAATTCTTCTAGTAGATTTTTTCAGTTTGGCACCAATTCTATCGTCTTGGCGTTTATTGCTGTTTTCCAATTAGTGAGCAGCTAGTTTTTTGATATTATTTTAACTTCACCTATTATAAAGATAGATTCAGTGATAACGATATCTAACTTATAGTTAATTTCTAGATGCTGCAAGATAGAATAGTTGATGGAAATGGCCAGAGCGTTCTTACTACAAAATATATAGTTAGTGCTGTTACAGTGCGTTTTTTCTTTATTTTAATTTTCGCAATACATTATTGAATGTACCCAAGCTTTATGTTTGTCATTTTCTTGCTGTTAAAAATGGATTTATACCGCCCTCTTTTAGGGTAACCATTAAAGATTCTTATCCTTTTTCTCGCTAAGAAAAAATTTAAACCATTCCATGTATCTTGCAAAACTGAATGGAATTTAAACGATAATTCCCCAGTTTATCCTGACTTCAGCCACTGATCTTCAAAGAATTTCATATTTAAACTATCAAAGAAAGAAAATAAAAGTGTGGAAAATATTTTCCAAGCCCCCGTGAATGACTTCCGAGTTATATCTTTTGGCCTTATCCCTTTGCTGCAAGATCTTCCGTAAAATATCCTTCTGTGTTGTATAAACGAAAAATCAACCATGGAGCGAGCGAAAACGTTCGATAAATAAATTGAAGATTTGTATAACAGACAAGGTTTTACAGTTGTAATCTACGTTAATAAAAGATAAGTTTTACACTAAAAGTTTAAGATTTTGATGTATACCGGTAACCCCTATAACTTTTAATGTTATTTTTTAAAAAATATTTTTCGAGCAGTGGGTTAAATATTATATTAATGACTGAAAATATAAGATGTCTTTTTTTTCTGACTTCAAATTGTTAGGCAAAAAGTTGGCCACTGAAGTCGCACGTGAATCATAAATAACGTATTGATAAAATATTACATAACGCAAAATTTAAGATTGAGGAAGATGTTAGATAAGTCAAATAAAATCTATATTGTTGAAACTTATGCAAGAAAACTTGAAGTGATGAAAACAATTCGAGAGCTTTACAAAATACGAAGAAACATGTGCACCTTAGTTTGAATAAAAGCTCACAAAAAGAAGCTGGGTAGTCATTTTGTGGAATCTTCCATCATTGCATTTTTAAAAAAAGTGATACAAGTCGTAAACAAGAATGTCAAAACATCTCAAATCGAGGTTTTATTCAAAAAAAAAAAAGCATTGTTAGCACAGTGTTTGAGTAACATCTACATTCCATAGAGCCAAGGCTGCATATGAAACCATACCATAAATCTTCAACATCATTATGTTTGAAAGCGTTTCTTAAGATTTACTATTTCGAATAAATCTTGAAAAAGAAAACTTGCTTTATTCATAACGTTTAATCTTTTCAGTTACATTAAGAAACATGCAAGGTTGTGTCGTATTATGCCCAATTTAATCAGGGCATAACATTAAGGGGTCGTAATACCTTAAAAATGACCAAACGATCAAATTTTTTTAATTGCTTTTTTTTAATTAAAAGTTGTTTAAAACACTCAGAAAAAAACATCTCGTAGATATCATTCTCTTTTTTTAAAAAACGATGTCAGTGACTTTAGGTCATACACGCTTTATGTTTAACGAAAAGCTAAACTTTAAAGGGCTTTTTCTTGATGGTTTTTTTTTTTTTTTCTAGTTTCCATGTTACAGGAATCGCTATTTTTTTTTCTAAAAATGATATAGTTTTTAAAAAATCACTTTTTTTTTTGCTTTCAGAATAATATATTTAACAAAACTGTGCATTGAATAAGCATTTACCAAAATACTAGGGTAGATGGAAGAAGACGCCGTAGTTTTTGACTTTTATGTAAAATTGGGCATTGGTTTTATTTCTAAAAATATAATTTATCCACAAAATATGGACTTCTGTGACTGGGAAAGAAATAGGTTTCGCTTTGAAGGCACACTTTTTTACAATGAAAGTTAATGATTACAAAACTCTTCTATTTTGACATCTTTCCCAACGGTTCGGGAAAATGTAGTTAGTGCAATTTTCGTAGGGGGAAGATGCCGTACACGACTTTTTGCGCCAACTACTGTACTTAATCGAGTCACATTTGTTTCGACGGTTCGGTGTAATTTTCTATGTCGATGTTTCGAGTAGAATCATTGTTTTCTCTAGGCCGTGCCAAAAAGCGACGACATCTTCCCCAAACGAAAGTACGGCATCTAGGCCAAAGGCATTAAACACTATTTTAAGCACTCATCAAAGCGGTAAAAATGAAAAATACTATAAAATCACCCCTTAAACCTGCGTAAATCAAAACCGATTTATATACACTCTTGATGTACATGCTCCTTCATTCTAACTGAGGGGCTATCTGTTTTTGTTGATGCTTGTAGGTGCAACATATTATGCGGCATCTTCCTCAATACGGCGTCTTCATCCAAATTACCTTAAAATTTTTGAATCATGTTGAACCTTTAAAAACAAAATTTGATGATAAATATTCATGATTTTTTACATAAGCAGTTTCAGAATTTTTTTTAACCATTGTATGAACAAATGAATGCAGATATCTAGACATAATTAAAATGATTATTTAGCAAAAATCATTTTCGAAATAAGTGCAAATATAAAAAATCCTTAGGTTTAAAAAAAAAAAAAAAATGAAATTTTCTTCATTTTTTTAAGTGGATAGCATTTTTAATCTTTGAAAAAAAATAAATTGATTTTTAATTAGATGTTCGTGTAAAGGTTTCAAAGAATTCCATATTTCACTTAAAATAAAAAAACAGATATGAAAGTAACGTTACCCCTTTACAAAAGAAAAATATAATTATTTTGCTAATATGTTAACGAAGAAGCAATTATGTGGAAATTTGCGATGAATAACACCTATTCTCTGATTCAATGTGTTGCGAACAAGAGTCAGTTTGAGTGGAATATATAATGTCGGAAGCAAACTCGCATTTACAGTACACTTGCTGCTTGCTTTGTCCGGATGTGGAAAATTCATTTGTCCTGGGAAAACCAAATTCCAGAAAGAAAATTCTAATATTATTAAAATTGCTATGCTTGAAATTGGTGAAATTATGAAAAATATTTTACAAAAAAATATTTTATGCATGAGGCAAATATTATTGTTATACCAAAATAAGAACATCACAAATGTTATTGTAACCCTGAACCAAGAACAAAATCAAATTTTAGGTTGGTTTACTTTCCGCAGTTTCTTTCTTTCTATCCTCACAAATAAATTTTTTTATGTCCCGACACATGTGTATCTATTTTCTTCGTACATTTTTCCATCGGCTAAATAATGAGATAACGTGACGCTTTTATAATAGACATGGGTTCGAAACTCGTAGTATATCCTAAAAATAATAAATACGATATTTTTATTAAATTATTTAGCAAAATGTATTTACTTAAAACTTTACAGTTGTTGAAGTAATTACACTTGTCTAATAATAACTTGTGGTTCTTATTTTTAATGTTAACTTTGAGCAAACGAAAAAAACTCAGATAATAGAATCATTATGCAGAGTAGATATTATGAATCCTGTCATTTTTTCATATATACTTATTACATTGTCTTCGTAGTATATACTTGTGCTTTTTTAAATTGCTGATTTGTTTTCCTTTATTTAGCAATGCGAAAAGCGAGTAATTCTGTTAAAGTAAATATTCAGGAAATATCATTATATGTATATAATTACGGTGTAAATCTAAGATACTTATAGCGATTACTTTTTACATGTTTTAATTTTAAAAAGCGGCTGCGTATGCTAATTTTCCATATACATTATTTTTAGCATTAATATTTTGTCTAATGCGCTTTCAAGCCTATGAAGTAAATTATTACGAGGTCGTACTTCATAAACCCTATTAAAATTGACGGCAAAACATATAAACCAAATTGTAAAAAAAAAAAGTCCGAAAGAACAATCTCTCATTTTTTAACACTCGAGACATAAATACAAAAAATAAACGACAAACATAAAAATACAAAAAATAAACGACAAAAACTCTCCGTCGACTATTCATTTTTTTCCCTTTAAAATCTTTATTTATTTCGATCTCCCATCGGTGCTGACATTTATTCGTAAAAGTATGGACTGTTTAATTTATTATGCCTTCCTAAACCAAACGGATAATCTTTCTTTATTAGAGGGCGTAAACAAGAAGAAATGGGGCAGGGGCAATGGATGCTCGACTCGAAATATTAATTTCGAAATTTCAACAGACATGTTCCATCACAAATAATATGAGTCAGAATATAAAGCAGGAGAAAAGTTATCTTACTTTTTCATTATTTGTTGAACGATAAGTTTTGCTGTTCGCACACTTGCTGGATTTGATTTTAGGAAAGTATACTTTTGTGTTATTTTTTGAATGGGATATTATTATTTTATGCAGTAAGTTCATGTCAACCGGCATCAGTTGGAAAAGAGATCTATACTGCAAAAAATAAACTTGTTTTTGCAGTATGGGACAGAGATTCCATTTTAAAACTAAAATGTACAGTAATAAACTGAAAAAAATAGCAATTTTAGTTTATTACTGTAAAATTTGCAATTTTACAGTTTATTACGGTAAAATAAGCAATTTTTACAGTTTATTACCATAAAATTAGCTGTATTAAACTGTAAAATCAACATTTATTTTTTGCAGTGTGGCCAATCGTGTAATGGCTTATCAGTTTTCAATCACGTTTGTTGCAATTACAATAACATGAATTAAATCCAGTTATTTTTTTAAAATTTAAAAGTATTTTTATGGTAATAAACTGTAAAATTACTAATTTTGCAGTAATAAACTGCAAAATTGCAAATTTTACAGTAATAAACTACAATATTGCAAAGTTTTCCCCGTGCATTTTACATTTTTAATGCTTCCGGAATTACAATGTAAAAAATCTTTTTTGAATGCGTATAGTTCTGGCTTTGTCTGCTACCGCAGCCCCTAGTAATGTTTGTGGGAACAGCCACGCGATCTGAACTAATTATGATTTGAGTATAATGCTCTATCCCCTTATACCTTGAGCCATCGCTGTCAATCCTCCTGTATCCGAGGAGGGATCCGAGAGAGTGGGGTGTGTTCCATCACTCACTAAATTTGATTTTTTTTTCTATTCAACTTTTGGGGGGACGTACCATACCACAGAGCCGGATCGCGTTGTGCTGTAAGTAGACTGAGTCATAACATGAATATATGAGCATGAATTTTGAGGACGGCACATAGTTTTAAAATAAATTATATTCACCGGCCTCCCAATCCTATTATTAATATTTTGGTTTGATTTTTTTTTTTTTTTTTTTTTTTTATGTTTTGAAAGTTCAAAAATGTAACATTGTCGGGCACTATTTTTTCATGGGTTTGATGAAGACATAGCTTGTTTTACACTGATTCTTTCATGATTATTTTATATTTCAAAGGAAACATTAATCGTAATTTTTTTTTGCAGTAACTATTGCGTAATCTATTATATTATTAAAAGAAATAATATTTATTTATTTTTGAACAATTAATGCTAAAAACATTTTTGTGAGGGAATAGCACGACTTCCATGAAATTACAATCCAGGAAATAGACCTTACTGATATTTGAGTCAATATCATGCAAGTGTCTTCATAAACAAGAACGTAACACATGATCAGTCAGTTCTTATGCATTATTTTATTTCATTTAACAGTAAATCATATGAAAGGGAATGACGGATACAAAAAACCATTAACCGATTTTATGTTTTCAGAAGGATTTCAAGAACAAATTTTCAGCAACTTAAAGACAGACGCATGCTTCAATTTTCTTCTGTGACACCAACTCTAAATTGCCTAAGTTTTTGTTTAAAAAAATATTTTGTTGTGATTCGTACAGAGCTAATTTACTTTTGAGGGGGAATCATGCTACTCGCTGGAGACAAGCCTCATAATACTTACGTAAATTAATTTTTAATGAAATTTTCATTTGTTTACTTAACGTATTCAATATGTTAAAATAAAACGCACAAAAATGAGATCTTGTTTCTTGTTTGCTTAATAATAGTTTTTGGTTTTTTTTTCAACAGCGGGAACAAGTGACGGAAGGACATTTTGGCACTTTAGACCTATGTAAAATGCATTTAAAATAAAATATAGAAGTTTTACTTTTGTAAACTTGTTAACCACAATTTGAAAAATAGTTTAAACACCTGAAACTATGTATAAGTTAGAAATTGTTTGCAAACTATCATGAAGACATGAGAATGACTCTTAGAGTATTTAATACTCATTGAGTTAACATTTAAACACATAAATAATTGACTTATTATTCTGTATGATTTTGGACCACATTATTTTTCAAGCGAAAGAGTTAATTTTAATATAAGGCGTTATTAATCTTCAAAATTACAATCTGCAATAGCCAAGCATTATCATTTTGACTATCAGTGTTAATTAAATAAAAGTTTGTTTAGTACAAATTAAAAAAATGACTTTCTCTGCGTAGATGATTAAATATTTGCATGTTTGTTATAATTGTTACCAATTTGATAGTTTTCCAAAAACGAAAATTAAAATAACACTATTTTAAATGTGGAAGTAAAATTTGAAACCGCAAATATTAACTTTAAAATTCTCTAATTTAGTGTTAGAAATAAATTTACTGTAATATCCCTAAACTATTCTACAGAAAAAAGGTAATAAATGCGTCTTGAAAATACGTCGCTTGTTATCATCATTTACAAGACACAGTGTCATTTACAGCAAATTTTATTTCACCTGCTTCAGAGAACTTCCCCTTAGTTCCTTTTCTCAACATCTAGTATTGCTATTCATAAAAATGCAAGGCAGCCTTTACTCCTCGTGAAAAGAAGCACTCAGTATTACGTGTCATAAATCTGACGCATTTCTGTGAAGAGTTATCCATTAAAATGAATCTCTTTCTTTCACATCACTCTGAGTTACTGACGTACAATATGTGTGTTTGACATTGATACGTTGCTTATTCTTATTATCAGGTTGTTTCGAGAGCATAATATGAAAATCTATGCAAAATTCATTCATCATTTGTTCATTCATTAGCCAGTGTTACGTCGATAATAGGGGTGAGAAATACGTGCCATTTTTATTGTATAGTTGACTAGTTTTACCCGGAAGGATTTCTTTTTTCTTATTTTATATTTGTAAATAAAGTGGAAACTATGTTTACGATCTCATTTTATACTGTGTTTTAAATACTTGCATATACTTTTATGTTACTTTAAGGTTTTTCTTAACTGGCAGTTTTACATTTGTTAATGAAGTTTAGATAGCAGTTCTGATTCACCTATTTTTATACGTCAACATTAAGACTTTCAATGTAATTGTTATCACATTTCCCTACTGTAATAATGGAGGTTATCATATGCGTACAACTTACTTAAACATTAATAATGTTTTCTGTTTCACTTTCCTTCCCGGAAAACATTTCCTTCCTGTGTATTTTTATTGCAAGAATTTGGGATTATGTCTCTTATTTCATTTTATATAGCATTTTAAACCCCTCACACACATGATAAACTATTTAAGTATTTTTTTACTTGAGCGTTTGATTTGAATTCCTTAGTGCGTTTTTCTTTTCTTTCTTTTTTTTTTTTTTTAGTTTTTCAGATCGTTGATATTTTTTTATTAAAAGGAAATGTACGTACCACGCGCAAACTTATTCTAAACTGTCGTTTTTAAATAAAAATATACGTTTTTTTTTTTTTTTTTTTAAACTTATGAAAGAACTATTACTGCTAGAACCATTGCCGACCGCTAATGTCTTTTCGCATTTATCACATAATTTTTTGATGGAACAACAAAATAGCTGTTCATTTCCGCGTTAAACCAGTCATCGCGGCATTTTCAAACGTGTTCAGAAGATGTTTAGGGCTTTTTATGAGTATACCATCAATTTTAAAAAGTAAAAATCAGCTAAAGTGAAATAAACTGTTAAGTTGTAAACATCAACAAACATTGTAGACATCAAGTCTCAATTGTTTTGCTCTATACAATTTCACCAAGCAAAGTCGCTTTGCAATGTCTTTTTTTTTTTTTTTTTTTTTTGACATTCTCTTCGTTTTTTACGCAACACTTGGAAGCAGTCATCTGTTGCTGGTGGCGATCCATATCAACCATCACTTTGCTACACTGCAAAAAAAGTATTGTTTTTAAGGTAACTACAGCTAATTTTCAGTAATTTTACAGCAATAAACTAAAATTGCTAATTTTACAATAGTAAACCAAAATTGCTAGTTTTACAGTAATAAACTGTAAATTGCTAATTTTACAATAGTAAACCAAAATTGCTAGTTTTACAGTAATAAACTGTAAATTGCTAATTTTGCAGTTTATTACGGTGCATTTTATAGCTGTAAACTGGAATCTTTGCTGCCAGTATTATACTGTTGTTTTTACAGTATAAAACAGCTAATGTTATCGTAATTAACTGTAAAATTACTAATTTTACCGTAATAAACGGTAAAATTGCTAGTTTTACAATAACAAACTGTAACATGTCTAGTTTTAGTTTATTACTGTGCATTTTATAGTTTTAAACTAAAACCTCTGCTTTCTCTATTACACTGTAAAAACAAAAGTTTATTTTTTGCAGAGTAGCCATCTATATCAACCATCACTTTGCTACAAAACGCACAGCATTTTTTTACGTCAGTAACAACTTGGACTTTTTGCACTGTTAAAACTTATGGATTTTATATGGCGCCTTCTAAAGTGAAACCAGTCGTATCACTAGCGATACCCTTGAATGGTGACACCTTTAAAAGTGCCGTTTGACTCTGTATAGTAACCAATGTAAGGGTGCACTCATAACACTATAAATAATGCACAGTAATGCTGTAACAAATTAAAGAAAAAATCGAAAGTATACCTTTGCATTAAGGATATGTAAATCATAGTGCGAAGAAAAATGACGCCCCTTTAAAAGTTTCAAAAATAAGTTTTATAAGCATGATGGACATGTATTGCATATTTCACTTGACTAAAAGTGGATAAGATACACTTCAAATAATTTCGCTATGTATTTTTTTCTTATAATTTATAATTAGCATACCAAGAAATGGTGTTCACGGAATAATACAATGGCAATTATTACGTGCTCAGCCTTGTCAGAAGGGAAATAAAGTAATATGATAACCAGCTGTTAAATAAAGCGACGATAGAGCATTTTAATGATGACAAAACAAGGACTGACATTAAATTTTAAATAATGCTCTAATACAACATCTATGATTGATCATCTGTTTAAAAGATTCTTATACCGTTAAATTCTATTTAAAACATCTTCTTTAATTTCTCAAACATTTTTTTCTCATTTAACTTTTTTTTTACTTGTTTAACTTCACAATGAGAAACGAGATACTGAATGATCAAACTAAGGACGAAACTTTTTTTTTGAAACTCATTCTAAAGTTTGCAGTTTTTAATTAACTCTTTATGTTACGGAGGTGTAAGCGAACCATCAAATTCTATTCTTTTAATCTATCTATTAAAAGAGGAGGTGTGCTCTCTCTTTGATAAAAACGTTTAGAAAAGAAATACAAATGAAAATTTTTACACGGAAGAGCTTGTTATAATTTCCTGAGAGAATTTCCGAAAGTATTTTCTGAAATATTTTTTTCCTCTTCTCCCCGTAAAGTGATGCTGGTACCAGCTGCTGGTTACGATTTTTGTTTAGCTTTGCAGAATGTGACGTTAAACGTTAGAAATAAATCATCCAAATGGTATTCAAGGAACGCATTTCTCAAAGATTTACAGCTGTATTAATGTTATTTAACTTCACTTTTCAACCTGCAAAAGATGTATGTTGCTTTTACTTCCATATAAAACACTAAAAAGTCTTGAAGCATGAAACTTGCTTTTAAATCATTCTTCACAGTATAAAACTTTAAACAAATCAAATGAAAATCTAAGCGAAAATATAATTAAGTCATATAAAAATGTAGTTTGGGTTTCTAAAGTTTTACTTTTTTTTTCTTTCAAATACGGTGATTGAATTTAATTTAGTTTCCTAAATATAACCAAATAATTTATTTAAAAATAATCGGTTATTTTGAGTTGATTATTGCTTGTCAATATTAATATTGTTTTTAATAGTTTGAAGCAATATCTTAGTAATGTGTAATCAGTGTGATACAATTTTATAATTTTAAACTGTTTAAATAAATTCAGATTTTGACAAGGTAAAATCTGCCTTTCTGCCACTTTTGTGTCATGTTTAATTAAGTAGATTTCAATTATTTATTTTTTATAAACCTATTTTTATTTTATTTTTAACTGCTCTTTGAGTTTGTATATACTCATTTATCTAAAAATTCGTTATTTTTTTCTTCCAATATTTCCTTCGTTCAAGCTCTACATACACACGTATGTACATATCTTTTTTAAAAAAATAATTAACATAAAAAAGAATTTTGACAGCTTGAATTCAAATTATGTTCTTCGCAATGACGAATTCCAGGTGTGTATGTGCGTAGACGTGTGTTGGCGTGTATGTGTTTCCATGTGTGCGTGCTTTAAAATGTGTGTATATGTGTGCGTGTGTACGTGGTCGTGTGTGTGTGCAGGACAAGGGCACTATCACTCAAATTAGCAGGTGGACGTCCTAGGAGGTTGGATCACTGGGAAGCATCCTGTAGCAGACTTTGAGTCCTCTCTGAAACAGGGGCTGCACGACAACTGAGGTCGAAAATGAAAGTTAATAACAATTTGTCATTGCTCAAAAAAAAAAACTGCATGCAACTTTTACTACGTAACTTTATAACGCTACTGTAAATTGTTTTAACCGGTGAAATTTTATTTTTTCAAACGGAGAAAATATATCATTGTTTTACAGATTTCGTGTCTGTTCCAGATAAAACGAAAGCCTAATGAAACCTACGTATAAAGTTCACCACTGTGTCCGCATTTTTGCACTGGAAATTATGAAAACTGGAATTATTTGCTAAAAAGACAACACATTTCATCTAGAATCTCCTACTAGCAGGCTTGATACTCCAAACAACTGCATATAATCGTAGGTTATATACAACAAAATTTATAGTGTGGTTTTTTTCACTTTTATTATTGTTCGAGTTTTGCAGATGCTCGCTAATTTGCATAGAAGGGAAATGGACTTGATGTTTCTTAATGCTACAGATATACTTTGAGCAAAGCAAGTGCTCAAATGTAAAAACATATAATGCAACTTTGAAAAGCAAAAATGCGCAGGAATACTACAGACAGCGCCTGGAAAATTCCTGCATTTGTACAACGTTGCATTATATTTTTTTTTTATTCTTAAGCATAAAGGGATTCATCTATTTTGTTCATAATTGTATCTTTACTTTTAGTTTATGATTGTTTGTGCTACTTTTTGTACTGTGTTTAAACTAAATAAATCAGATACTCAATTTAGGCTGAGACTAGAGCAGTCGTACCTCCCAATATTAGTATGGCAGATTTAATCTAGAGGGAAAAGGGAACGAGGGAGCGAAACAAGGGGAAAAGGTCAATAATGTTACAAATCTTGTAAATAGTTGTTGTTTTTCCTGCCTTGCACCATTTTTGGCGAGGAATCGCTTGGTGTCACTAGTTTTGGTTTCCTCTGGCGACATGTTGCAAAAGTATCTGAAGATATCACTTTTACCATTTGTATACCGACCCTGTAACATTTTGTAGTTTTTGCACTTACCCTACATTTAATCAGCATGAAGACATTTTCACGCTGAGTTGCAACATTGTGGTTTTTTCTTTTTATCACTAGAACTTTCTTGAATGGATTATTTAAGTTTGTGAATGAACAGAACACTCCGGATTTTGCTAGAATGTTGTAGAAATTTTCTTCCGAGTATAAATAGCTGTCCAACTGCCTTGAACACAGTTAGTTAGTTTTTCTCAGATTTGATTTCTGAGAGGCTCGTTTTATTCGCTTGGGCGCATGTTTGTTTTGCTTTTGTAATTTTTTAATTACTGTTCACGTTATATATGTGGTGCTGAGTTACTGTTGAGAGTACAGTGTACTGTTTGCTACCTAATTGCTGGATGTTTAGCAATTTATTCCTGCTCCTATTGTAAATAAGTGTACTACATACTTGTAAATAAATTTATAGTTACTTCCTCATTATTGGAATTATTATTAAGAAAGTTGAAGGTGCTACGGACTCATTATAGTAAGTTTAATATGACTCCTTGATTTCTGTACTCTATTTTGCGAAGAAATCAATCTCTGTTTTTTTCTTACAAGTAATTTGATTCTTTTATTTTGAAAAATTACATTAAGAAATTTAATACACATATAGAGATACACTAAATTCATGTATTTTTATTTATCACAGTTAAATAGAGTAGCTTGAAGCCAATCGTTTGATTTTTCTTTTAGAAGAAGAACATGTGTTACAATTATCTATTTTAGGGTAAAAATCTAGAGACAAATATTCTTATGATAACACACTGAGATAGTTTTGTTTATGTGGAAAAAATCAAGTATTTATTGAGCTTAACCCGGGAGAACGCGCGTCTCCGAGGCAAACGTTAGGACGCGCGGAGTCATAAAACTACCCCAAACCTTTGAATGAACCCAAAATTCCTTCCTACGCAGTTGAAAACTTTTATATTTTAATATTTCTCTCTTAAAACCATATTGCAGTACAATTACAGACATTGAAACCTATCATTTAGACAAAAATATGCTACCCAAACCAACTTTCTTTCGCAATTCTGTTTAAAGGTATGGATTGCATATTTTTTACACAAAGCTCATATAAATTTTGCGGGTTATTACATTTTATATAATTTACAATATTTATAACAACTAACATTCCAGAATTGATGTTTTTAAAGAAAACTGATAGATTTATATTTAAAATGTTTCAACCTTTAATCGAAACTAATTGATTTACTTGATTTCATTTTGTCTCCTCCCGTATTTTTATACTGCATGTATGAAGATAAACAAAATATTACTTTGATTGTAGTTATCATAATTTAAGTACTTTTTACACTAGTTGAATGAAAGGGAGATGATAATTTAATTGAATAAGTGTCCCTTTCACTTTATTTGCTCAATTTCTTAATAAGTATTATTTCGGTATCATTTTTCCCTCCAAAAAGGATTTAAGAAATGTATTTACTAATGAACATAAAAAATACTTTCTACATGGTTGTTTCAAAGTACAAATTTCTTTTAATTGAAAAAAAAAGTGACGAACTGACCGTATCAGGCAGGCGAAATAGTTGATCTGTCAAGCAAACGGAAGGACGCGCGGGGTCATAGAATGACCCCAGTAACTGACCAAACGTGTCTTGGCTGAATGCAAATGCCAGAAATACCTCCGAATTAGTAACAAAAGGTGAATGGGAGGTAGAAACTCAGCTACTGAGAAGAAAGGAGTGAACTGGTACATAGTTTTCTTGGAATTGGAGTTGGAAAATTACTTTCGGGTCATAAAATGACCCCGCGCGTCCTCCCGAGTTAATTAAAAATATGAAACAAAGTCTGCAACATCCCACATTGACATATAAGGTTTTATTAGGCTTACATTGCGTCTGGAACAGGCATAAAACCTGTGAAATAATGATTTAATTTGGGAGTTTGAAAAACAAAGCTTGACCGGTTAAACTTCAATAAAAAATAGAAAAGAAATTTATTTTTATATATGTCTGCTCAAAATAGAATACAATTAGATTTTCTTATGAAAAAAAGGTTTTCTCAAAGAAACAATGATGGAAAAGGCAAAAAAAAAATAACGTGTCCTTATCTCTTTTCAATTTATGCAACTCAAGAAAGAAAAACTGAAACCATGAAATCAAACAAATTTTACCCAAAAGAAACATTCGGAACATTTCGAATTTCGCGACATTTGGTATAATACGATCTGTCAAGTCAAAAGTGAGCCAAAATCCTGAAAGAATACAGCCTCGGAGGAATACACGGTACGAAACTAAGAAATACAAAAAAACCAGTCTCACTTCGCTGGAATTTGATGCGAGATACGGATGTAAGAAGGACGTTTTTAGCTTGTTCCGTTTGCGTAGCAAAGTTCCTGGCTAAAAAGAAAAGAAGTGATTTAATTTTTGTTTACGTTTCATTCTAGACCCTTTTCTTTCTTTTTTCGATACATTTAAAGGAAGTGTTGTAGTTCATTGTAAATCTTTTGTACTTTTATGAGATTACCTTTAAAATGATGTCGTTAATGAACGTGTGTTTGTTTTCATATCAGTTTAAATACATTTTTTAAAGGTAGGCAATATCAAAGCGCCAGCATTTGTCAAATTGCTGTATTTCCGTATGGTGAAATTGTTTTGAATCACTAAAATAAACGAATCAGTGTGAGTGAGAAAAAAGAAAAAGAAGAAGAAAAGAGTGGCCTTCTGGACGGGAGTGCCGACAGAAGTAAAAACTTGAGGAAATACGCGTGCATTTTTTGAATAGTCAGTGGTTTTTCCCATCTTAAAAAAAGCCTATATGCATCTTTATCAATGTGCGTTCATACACAATATATGTACGTACTTATATACAGAGGTTTCGGTAACGGTAATGGTACCAGTGTTGCGGGTACAATTATTGTTCAATCTGTTTAATATTGAATGTCCCGGGCGGAGCTCAGGCTGGAAAAATGCGTGTAAAAATACTTCAGAATACTTCAAAATTTCGATAGTGTAATGATAAAATCAAACGAATCCTACCTTATTCTGTTCTCATTTTATTATGGAGAGACTTTCTTAATTATAGCTGCAACTCTTAAAGACTTCTTAATTCTGTGGCAAACATAAGCCCTCACATATTATTTACTGAACTAAAAACATATATTTTCGCACTTAACTACATTCTACATTCGAAAATTATTTGCATAACAAAACTTGGCTCGTATATACAGTTACAGTTACTATTTCAGTTCGTTTTAAATTCTAAATCGAAATATGTTCCGAGCGCCCTCCAGCGGACAACTGAAGACAAAAACATTTGTTTTGAACAGTGCGTAATGTTTCAGCATCCAGCTCCTTAGCTCATTAAGTTTCTTGCAAAACTTATTAGAAATGGGTTATTTTTTCTGAAATCATGAATTTTCACCTAACCGTCAGAGGCAGAAAATATTATCTGATGGCGCTTAAATTATGGACTTCTATGGCGCATAACATTTCCGCACTCGGCTTTTTCTGGTCTCGAACTGAGTTTTTCGCTGCTCCGTCCGTGCTGTAAATACTGTCAGTAACGTATTGTCAATCCTATCATACATTATTTTTTAATTATGACATTAAATTTTCATAAATATATCTTCAAGCAAAAAAATTGATTTTCGTCATCAAATTATAATTGATAATACAAAGACTTGCACGGATATCGATGCAACTTTGTAATTTATTGTAGTTTTATAATTAAAAATTTAATTAAATGAATTAAATTTGAATTAATAATATATTTCCAGATTATTATTTTTTTTGATAATTCAGTTTTAATAAACAGCGTATTTTTATTTTTTAGTTTTAATTAATAATTTAAGTCAGATTGAGCATAGACCTGTATAGAATAACACAGCAAAAGTCATTGCTTGCTTTAAACTTTTACAGTAAACCGTATCCAAACTTTATTTGCATGATTATTTTTTCACGGAATCATGTTAGAAAAAATATCATTCTTACCTTTTCATATTTCTCTTAATCTTTACAATCAAATCTTTTATATATTTTCATGTCAGTAAAAAAAGCATAAAACCTTTGTCTTTTCGTTCAGTATTATTTATTAGAAAGCATCAAAATATTTTCATTCCATTTGAAGAAAATGAATTATGTAGAAATCTCGAAATATTTAAATCCAACTTATCTAAACGGCCAAACATAAAATAGTGCCTTACTCAAATAGAAATTGCTTTCTTTGATTTAAGAGCAAAATACTTGTTCATGCATAATCTTCGTTTCATAAATCCAGATCAGGAAATGATCGATGACTTTTTCTCGGTGTTCTGCTTGATTTATGATAGCTTTGTAAAACATCTTTCTTTGTTAGGATTAGCAATGGATTCGTAAGTCCTCGGGATAAAAGCATTCATATAAAAAGCACATTCATCATTAAAATCTTCCGAGAGCAATAAACAACTCTACTCAATCAGATATCATTAAATCAACAGTGAAAGGTTTCTGTTGGAATAAGCATTTGAACTTCGTAAATAACAACATATTCAGAGAAAAAAGGAATAGCAAAGTGAAACATCGTGAGATAAAAAATAGGTATTTCAGATTTAACTTTCGCTTTTTTATTGATAGATCTCAGCTTTTTCAATTTACTTATGTGGTTTTAATAAGGTAATGACATGTTGATACATGTGATATCTTATACATCATTTCAATAGCCTGATTTTCTCTTACTACGTGAGATCTCCCTCATTCTAATTTTAAATATTAAGAGAAATAATAAAAGGTACGAATAATATTTGTCTAAAATAATTCCTTGGAACAAGAATTATGCATACAAATTTTGGATATGGTTGACTATAAAAATTTTCCTGCGTTAACCATGATTGACCTCTTACTTTTAAACGCTTTGCTGGCTAAAATAGACTCAACGTCTGAAAATTGTTTAGATTGTCAAAAAAAAAAAAAAAAAGAAAAGAAAAGAGAAAGAAAAGAAACTT
Source organism: Uloborus plumipes (assembly GCA_038373865.1). Classification (NCBI taxonomy): domain Eukaryota; kingdom Metazoa; phylum Arthropoda; class Arachnida; order Araneae; family Uloboridae; genus Uloborus; species Uloborus plumipes. The sequence continues at coordinate 51,859 of JAXGGA010005836.1, forward strand.
TTTATTCTGTTTTATTACACAATACTACAATGAATAGCATCGGAAAGTTAAGACGCATTGGCTTGGTTAGATAAAGCGCCATGCGTGCTTGTCATGGGAAGGGCATTAGTTCAAATCCGATCCGGTTTTTCAGAAAAATTCTAATCCAACTATGTGCATCATCATCTATGTTATTTCTTAAAGGTGTTTTTTTCTGTGAATACATCATAACTTTAGCAATGTTTCGTCAAACATCAAAAGTAAGACATCGTTTTAAAGCTTTTTTCACTGCTATCAGCTATAAATAAACAAAACAGTCAGAAACATTTTTGCAGTTATTTAAAAAGTACTTTTTTTTTAAATGCAATCCTTCTGTGAAGTGCAAATGTTTTGCACAGGTCGACTAGTTTTCATGTAATATAGCAAATACTTGAAAGAAAATATTCATTAATTTTCTTTTTTGCTATGTGCAATGAAAGTTTATGTAAATTTGTTTGTTACAGTATTAATGAGGAATTTTTCATTTACGAAATTTCCCATTAAAAATTTTCAGAAGCACAATAAATATTTTTTGTCAAAGAGTTTTGGTCCATTCTTTAGTTTATATAGGACATAAATTACTTTGCATTCATAGATCTTTATAGAGAAAACATGCAACTGACAGAAAAACGTTTTACTATTCCAATTTGCAAATTGAGAGGGTTGTGAGTAATGTTGTTCTTGAGCGTCATAGTTGAGTCATAGTTGTACTTTGAGCGTAATAGCGATATTAAAAAAGAAAAAAAAAACATCTGTATGAAAATGTCAGTTTTACCAAAGATTATGTTGTTTAGCTACTCTCTTTGTACAAAAATACTAACTTTTAATTTAATAATACGATGCAGCCTTATTCGTACTATTTAATGTTATTAACCAACTAATATTATAAACCTACCAGCAGTAACTTTGGGAATATTTCTTTTGAAATAGATGCAACGAAATACTGCAATTTTAACACGATTAAAATTAATTAAATTTTCTGTGTAGTTATATTTAAGCATTTTTTACAGTGATTATTCTTCACGTGTTGCCTCATATAGTCGCAGCCACGTTAAAAGCATAAAGAGCTATGGATACATCAAGGGCGGATCTAGAAATATTTCATTATAAGTCTTGGTTTACAAAGGTTGACCTTTGTTTCGGACTTCAATTGCGAAACGTATGCTGAGCAGAAACCCAAACCTCCCTTCTGCATCAAAGATAGTCTTAAACAGGCTATTATCCAAGTTAATACCAAATTATTTATTATGCGTCAGGAAAATTCTCCGTTGTGCAATATATGTGGAATTATAGAGGACTTTCATCATCATCTATGATCCTGCCCGAGAAACTCATATAACAGGCAACTTATCATTGACCAACTAGCAACAAAAAATATCTCTAGAGAGGATATTTTCAACTTGGATGTATTGGCGACCCCTTTCTATGGGGAGCCGTTTCGGGGTCGTTCCAGTAATGCGGTTGAGCGGGCTGCCCGGTCATTCGCTTTTGCGTTCAAATGAACTAGCCGAGTACTATTTGATTGGTGTGTAAACTTTTGTAACGACGTTTCACGAATTCACTTTCCAAATCACCTATCTAATATTGCGCGAAGACGCCAAGAAGAAGAATAAGAATAAAAAAATCTTAAAATGCTATTTTTTAACAAAATCTTGAAAATTTACCAGTAGTGAGTCTCTCAATAGAGGGACAATCGCCCCGCCCTTGTACCCGTTGCTGATATACATTGTGCTCCTCCAAGTCTCTTATACTTACACAATATAAATAAGAAATTACAATGAATCCCTTTCAGTGCTTACACTCTTTTGAACCGCACTGTCTGTCACTTCATATTATAGAAGCATCTCTCCTTCAAGCTTATATCTTGTTTTGACACTTCAATTTACTCCCCAACAGCACAAATCCGCATCCGATATACATATTTCTGTTGTTACAGTCCAATATTTCCGGCCGTGCATTTCTTAAACCGTGATTGCACCCAAATTCAACCAAAATATTTATCGTTTCTAACAGCTCTCTCTCTGAATGAGGATATTTGTTTTGATTGTTTTCCTTTTCAGTCGATATCTTTTGATCTTCCCCCGGGCAAAGAGCGGAGAAATTCTGTCATATTTATTGAACATTATTTTACCAAAGGTTACTTTGGATTAAATTCGGTAACGCATTTTTGATTGTTTTCGAATATCTCGTGAATTGGATCGGAATGACGGATAGAAAGTATATTTTGCTCTGTTTCCCGTAATGAAATTATTTACTTTAAATATCACTTAAAAGATACAAAATATTATGTAACAAAAAAAGTAAACATTTACAATCCCGCTAAGCTGTTTATTTATGGAAGACCTGTGTATTAAATTATCGTTAAGTTGTTTAGTTTTTGAATTTAGGGGATACCTACCCAAGTAGCCCACTTCGTTTTTTAAAGGTTGTAAAATGGTTATTAACGTTGTAACAACCGCTTAAAAACGTTTATAAAACGTTTAAAGGTTATTTGTGCTATCTGGGTATGTTCCTGGATTACGCCACTTTATTTAAAATTTCTAAATTCCACATTTTATTATTCTGTTGGGAGTGGGAGACACACTAATTGCTATTTTTGTAGCCATTTTAATCTCCAGGAGGAGAAAGATGTATCAAGATATTAGTAAAATGGTTTATAATGATATAGTCTACAGTAACGATTTGTAGCTCATCTATTTTATTTCTGTGTTGCGTTAGATCAAGTACTTCATTTTAGTAGGGTCTGTTAGGGTAAAAGGAAACATAATTTCCATATTTCAAATTTATATGCTTCATTTTCACCTGGATCAATTGGAAGGTAAAATGTTGTGCATTGCATCCAAGACTATGCGGGATTATGAAAGTAAGTTAGCAGGTTAGGAAATCATGTTTCCTTTTACTCCAATGTGTTTTATTTTAACTTAGAGACTGGGTTTAATGAAAACAACCCATTTATTTCCCTATTCAGTTGATGTAGGTAGATAATAGTTATATCTACTACGAGTTTTGAGGTTTAACACGTTCTGCACTAACATCATTCAAATTGTTCACATTAAGTCGCATGTGACCCGCTGAATCCTCCAAAGGTAATCTGACATCATTTACAAAGTAACATCGTTAAAAAAAATGTACGTTGAATTCATGTACACACACAAGGTGTAATTTACATCAAAATTTTATTTCCCGAGAAAAAACGAAAAACTTAGCTGTTTCCGTTTGCCTCCGTGTACAGAATGTATTTGTTTAATGGAGACAAGCCCCTAAGTTGCTCATCAAATTTAACTGGGAAGGCGAAATTGATAACTGACTGATTTTAGTAACTTTCCACATAATAAGTAAAACTGATTTAAACTAGTTACTTCGCATTTGTAGGCTTGCTGTAATGGAAAAAATGTACGTTGAATTCATGTACACTTTTCACAAAGGTGTAATTTATATCAAAATTTTATTTCCGAGAAAAAAACAAAAAACTTAGCTGTTTCCATTTATCTCCGTGTACAGAATGTATTTGATTAAGACAAGCCCCAAAGTTGCTCATCAAAATTAACTAGGCAGGCGAAATTGATAACTTATTTTTAGTAACCTTCTGATAAGACTGATTTTAGTAACCTTGCACATTATAAGTAAAACTGGTGAAAACTAGTTACTTCTCATTTGTAGGCCTGCTGTAGCGGAAAATTTAAGAAAACTAAACTTTCAAAAACAATTCGCCAATGTCATCTCTAAACAATGATTACGACCACACAATTACCTGGAAACATACTGAAATATTAAAACATTTGTTATATGCTCTCTCTTGTCTTCACTCGCCATTTGTTCAGTTAAAAAAAATGTCCACTAGTGTGGTAATGGAATTTGTTTCCATTAACCCCGTAATTGATTTTATCCTAACTGGCACTAAATAGTTTTGGTTCACCTATTATGTGCTACGTGAGATAGTCAATAAGTGATCCTTCTGAGTAGAAGGCGTTTTGATTGAAATCCTCTAGTTTTGTACTGAGGTCAACGTAGTTTTTGTTTTTTTAAGAAAAAACGTTTTCTCGAAGTAAGTATAACATTGATGTGAACTTCTGAAGTCATATTTCAAATGACTGAATAATTAGTAAAAATATTTAAAATTCACTTATAACTTATCCCATCTTCATTCAAATCGTTACTGTATGATAAACCACGGCTATTTTTTGCTATTGTTGCTTTTAGAATGTATGTTTTAATATGTGTGTGTGTGTGTGGTTTTTTTTATTTCCTTACGAGGTAAAACCTAAATTCTACTTGATGGCCCAAAGTAGAGTCATGTCCCCAGAGGCATTTGACGTATTTATTTTTCAGTATTTATACTAATCTCAGTAAAGTGATCATTAGTACAACGAAACGCGAAGGCCAATTTAATGCATTTTAATGAGTATGGCGTTTTGCGCGAGCCTAGGTAAGGACTCTAATTTTACATTCTAAGTTTATTTTATAGACACCAATCTGTGAAGAAGAAATACATTCAATTAATAGCCGAACATGAAAACAAATAAGGTGTAAAAACACTATTGTACAACTCTCAAAGTTAGTGGGTTTTTTTCACGTTTTCATAAGGAGCCCTTCTCACATTAAAGTAATTACTAAACATTGAATCTCTGACTATTTATTTTGGCAAGAAAAACGTTCAAAATGCTTAAATCGGTCTAGACTCAAAATTTGATTGCATCTTTATCACTATAACAATTTTTTCTTAAGTTTTATAAATACCACCTACCTGCAATTAAACAACTATTTATCCTTCAATAAAGCTCTCTATTTCTAAAAAGGAAAAACTTTTTAAGACATCTAGCTTAAGACAGTTTTTCACAAGTAGCTTTGCACTTAAATTATGTTGTTAACTTCATTTTCTAACGAATACAAAAAAAAAAGATCATATAATATTTACTTCGTAAAAAAACTTATGTGTTTACTTTATTGAAGAAAAAGTGTGTATCCTTGTTTATTTCCTTTTTTATGACTTTCAAGAAGAGCAAAATGGCTTTTTCTAACACCCTTTAGCTTGGGAAGTCTAAAATTTAGCGCAAAACATTTCTTTGATGCATCATTTTGCTTCAACACCCTAGAGATAAAATATACTAAGTCAAAAAATAAATAAATAAAAGGAAAATAAATCATTGCAGATTAACGTTTTGCATTTGCCTTTATCATTTTGACAAGCTGCTTTCAAATACAAATAGTTCCAGCAGAATAACTCTTAGTCAATAAACAATCTGCTCTAATTGCAGTATTGTCACAATATTGATATAATTTTGTCCCGATTGTGCATGTAATATTTCAGCTGCGCATACTTCACCATTAATTGCTGCATTGATTTATCTCTTGTCAAAATCATTTTGTTCGCCTACGTGCTAAAACACCCTGTACAATCCTCACAGTGGATGTTCTCTACTGTTATAGTAGCCACTGACATAGGAAGTAACTTTCAACTAAGTCCGTTATAATTCTATTTCGTATTAATTATGGAAAATATTTATCACCGCTTTAAATCACCCAATTCAATAGTCCGCAGCTTTATGATGGTTCAGACATTTTTCATTATTATTATTATTATTATTATTATTATTATTATTATTATTATTATTATTATTATTATTATTATTATTATTATTATTATTATTATTATTATTATTATTATTATTATTATTATTATTATTATTATTATTATTATTTATTTTTATTTATTTATTTTTGAGAATAGGATAGTGCTAGTAATATTTGTAAGATTAGATTCCAATACATATTCTATTAATTGTTTATAAACAGCTCCAAGAATACCACTTAATTCAATCTCAATGATATTTCCTAATTATATTTCTCAGAGTTATGTAAAATCAGCCTCACTCTCAAAGCTTAATGTATGGGTATCCATTTAATAGCTTCCAATTTGCGAGTCCCAACATTTATAATTTACTATCTGCACGCGATTTATATTCATTAATAGAAAAAAAATATAAATAAATAAAAAAACAATTAGATATTTTTATTTCATGCTCAATACATTCCCTATATTGATTATCGAGCGAAGGTCTTTAAATCGAAAGAAATGTTTTTCGTTCATATGTACAATAACTTAAGTTCCCTTTATTATTATGCATTGAACAAATCCTTTTTATCAAACTCTTAAGCATCAGCGAGTAAGTAAATTCGAAGGCAGAAGAGTGTTTATCACTTGAGCGCTCTTGATTACCGGAGAAAGATGAGTGAAAAAAAATCACATAGCAGACAAATCCGAGATTGAAATTCGATAGTAGATCGATACTTAGGGAATTTTTTATCGTCTTAGTCTCACGGGCAAATATTTCCCGATATTTCGTCATCAATTTTTTGGTACATTTACCAATATCTGCCTTCAGTTGATGTTTAACGGAAGAAATGATCGGTAGTTAGGCTACGAGCTAAAGATGTTTTTTTTTTTTTTTTTTCATTTTGAGCAGCAACACTTCATAACTGCTTAATTTTGGGATTTTTTAAGCATAGGGGATTCAAGTCGTTAAAACACATTACATTGAAAAATCCTTTTTTATTTTTGTGAATAACGTAAGTTATTTGATTACTTTCACCTTATGTTTTAAAATAGATATGCAAACTATGTCCTACATTCTTTACAAAACCCTGTGCATCAGTGATTCACAACAGGTGGGACACATCTCTCTGGGAAAGGGGGGGAGCAATATATTTAAAGAAACGGCGCTAGCATCGTCGTACTAATTGAGCTAAAATATTGATATTTAATCAAAACTATAAAAGTCCATTTTTTATTAAAAAAATAAAATTTTCATAGTATTTGAACATATTTTCTTTTCAGTATTAATGTAGCTTTAGTGTTAAAATCTCACAATGTAATCTTAATATATAAAAATTACGTGTCCCTGTGTTTGTGGCCAATGGACTCCTCAATTACTGAACCGATTGTAACCAAATTTTGCACGCAGTTTCAGTTTGGTCCAACTTAAATGATAGGATAGTTTTTATCTCAATTTAGGACCGCAATGTATTTTTAATTGCAAATTATGTATTTAGCTACCAGCTTTTCTGTGTTCTTGGCTAAACCTTTTTACTAAGCCTTTTTTGACACCTCCATGGCTGAGCGACATAAAGCACACGTTCTGACAGCTTCCGAAGCGCAGTAAACAGGTAATATCTTAATATATAAAAATTACGTGTCCCTGTGTTTGTGGCCAGTGGACTCCTCAGCTACTGAGCCGATTTTAACCAAATTTTACACGCAGTTTCAGTTTGGTCCAACTTAAATGATAGGATAGTTTTTATCTCAATTTAGGACCGCAGTATATTTTTTATTGCAAATTATGTATTTAGCTACCAGCTTTTCTGTGTTCTTGGCTAAGCCTTTTTACTAAGCCTTTTTTGACACCTCCATGGCTGAGCGACATAAAGCACACGTTCTGGCAGCTTCTGGAGCGCAGTAAACAAGTAATAATCTTTCTTATCTTAATATATAAAAATTACGTGTCCCTGTGTTTGTGGCCAATGGACTCCTCAATTACTGAACCGATTGTAACCAAATTTTGCACGCAGTTTCAGTTTGGTCCAACTTAAATGATAGGATAGTTTTTATCTCAATTTAGGACCGCAATATATTTTTTATTGCAAATTATGTATTTAGCTACCAGCTTTTCTGTGTTCTTGGCTAAGCCTTTTTACTAAGCCTTTTTTGACATCTCCATGGCTGAGCGACATAAAGCACACGTTCTGGCAGCTTCTGGAGCGCAGTAAACAAGTAATAATCTTTCTTATCTTAATATATAAAAATTACGTGTCCCTGTGTTTGTGGCCAATGGACTCCTCAATTACTGAACCGATTGTAACCAAATTTTGCACGCAGTTTCAGTTTGGTCCAACTTAAATGATAGGATAGTTTTTATCTCAATTTAGGACCGCAATGTATTTTTAATTGCAAATTATGTATTTAGCTACCAGCTTTTCTGTGTTCTTGGCTAAACCTTTTTACTAAGCCTTTTTTGACACCTCCATGGCTGAGCGACATAAAGCACACGTTCTGACAGCTTCCGAAGCGCAGTAAACAGGTAATATCTTAATATATAAAAATTACGTGTCCCTGTGTTTGTGGCTAATGGACTCCTCAGCTACTGAGCCGATTTTAACCAAATTTTACACGCAGTTTCAGTTTGGTCCAACTTAAATGATAGGATAGTTTTTATCTCAATTTAGGACCGCAGTATATTTTTTATTGCAAATTATGTATTTAGCTACCAGCTTTTCTGTGTTCTTGGCTAAGCCTTTTTACTAAGCCTTTTTTGACACCTCCATGGCTGAGCGACATAAAGCACACGTTCTGGCAGCTTCTGAAGCGCAGTAAACAAGTTATAATCTTTCTTATAATATATAAAAATTACGTGTCCCTGTGTTTGTGTCCAATGGACTCCTCAGCTACTGAACCGATTTTAACCAAATTTTGCACGCAGTTTCAGTTTGATCCAACTTAAATGATAGGATAGTTTTTATCTCAATTTAGGACCGCAATATATTTTTTATTGCAAATTATCTATTTAGCTACCAGCTTTTCTGTATTCTTGACTAAAATTCTTTAAACATACCCGGAATGCCACCACATAATCAGCGGCTAAAAATGGGTTTACCCATAGTTCTTCTACATAATTTAAATCCACCGAGATTATGCAATGGTACGCGTTTAGTTATCAAAAAAATCACCGGGAACATTATTGAGGCAATCATTTTGACTAGCAAGTTTAAAGATGAAGTAGTTCTGTTGCCACGTATCCCAATGATACCGTCAGAATCTTCAATACCCTTTAAAAGTCTACAGTTTCCCATTCGTTTAGCCTTCGCCATGTCTATTAATAAGTCCCAAGGACAAACAATGTCAATTTGCGGTTTAGATTTAGAAAATCCATGCTTTTCCCATGGGCAACTATAGGTCGCTTGCTCCCGTGTGGGAAAACCGTCCAATCTATTTTTGTTTACAAAAGACAGATTAACAAAGAATATTGCGCACCGATTAGTGTTGAGTTAAACTGAAATGAAAAATGCTTACAATTCAAAAAATAACAAATAATATTGGTTAATTATCTACCATACCTACATTATTAAAAAATGAAATGTTATATTAAAAAATAAAATGTTACAATAGCAATTAGCAAATTTTTAATTAACTCAATTGTTACAAGCCTGAATATAATATTTCTAAGTAATAAAATGCTACCTTTTTTGTTGATTTTTTATTTCTAGCAAACTTAGGAAATTTTTGTTCGATTGTTTTCATATTTTGACCTCAAATTCATATTTATATAAAGTTGATCTCTATAATGGTAATAAAATTTTTCGTTTCTATTGAAACATTATAGTTTAACCCATACCTTAGCCACAGCAACGCGTGGCCGGGTCAGCTAGTGTTATATATGTTGATGTTTTATCAAAGGGGTGCAATAAAAAATAAGATCATTAACCGGATAAGAAATGCTAAAAGATTAAAAAATTGTAGTACAGTCGAACTCGTTTATAACGAGAACTCGGATTTAACGAGGGAAATTAGAATATTTGGTTGGATCAATGTTAACTCTATGGAACAGAATTCGTTTCTAACTAGCAAGACCCGGTTTTAACCAGCAATTTCTTGTCTCGCAGTCTTTTTTTTCTCATCTTTCTAGTCTTATTCCTGTCTTATCTTATTTTCTTTTTTTTTTCCCCTGCGGTTCAATACTTTTGTCTGAAAAATTCCACCAGCATTCCAGTGTCATTAAATAAAGAACAGTATAAAATTAAATTAATTTATGTAATTAAAGTAAGTATTTGTTAAATTATAAGTGAACTCAATTATTTGACCTCCCAAGCCCCCACCCCTTCTGGTTGCACGCCGGCCGTAAGGACCCGTTTATTACGAGCACTCGGATTTAACGACCAACATGTTACGGTCCCTTCGTGCTCGTTATAAGCGAGTTCGACTGTACCTACATTACTATTACTAAATGGCAGTACATGTATCATGAAACGAAATATTGTCTTAATTCGGAAGAATGGCTCTTAATGCAAAGTCTTCTTTTCATTTCCCTCCTGACTTAACCCAAACCTTACTTCCTAAAGATTTCAGTTATTGACTGAATAGTCCAGAGCTTCCCTATATTTTAGGGCTCAATAGGTGTTCGGCAGTAAATCAGAATTTATGTAACGGAATGTGTCTTGAATATGCAGAATTGTAATGTAATTTAACGGCTAAAGGCTCATAGAAAGCGTCATATTATAGATTCTCTCTCCTGAGGCGATTGGGTATTATTACGACAGCAGTTGAATGATAACTATAGAGCACTCTATGAAACTCTAGATTTAAAGCGCAGATAGCCTAACTAAATATTTTTTAGACAGAAGAGGTTTTAAAGCTTTATATATTCTTTGGACTGAAGAATTGTAAGCATGCTTTATTCGCAATTTAAATTTCCACTTATGTGTATTTACTGTTGTTTAATTTTTATGATAGGAAAATCATCTGCTTTTCAATATCAAAGGAAAAAAAAAGTATACTTAACACATTGCGCTGGAAACTTTCTGCTGATTTTTTTAATGACTGAAAATACTTTGAGTTGTTTAAATTGGCAAAGAAATTAAAATCTGAAACATTTGTTAAAATTTACACTGAAAAATTAGGACCACATTCATATTTAAGTGAGGTTAAATGGTTTCAGTGTGCAAATTATTTGGAGAGAAGTTTCAGAAAAAAAGTAAACAGATTTTAAAAACATTGAATAGTATAGTCAAAAGTAAAATTAAGTTGGAAGCAATTTTACTTTTAAAGTTTTGCAAATAAGGTTAAAGTTTTGAAGAATATTTTAACAATAGGCGTAAAATATTATTGAATAAAAGAGAAAAATAGCTTTCGCTGTATATATTTTTTTAATTTCGCTTCTCAGATAACATACGTGTACTGGCTTTGAGAGTGCATACAAGAAAGTTTTTCATGTATTTCCTGTCTTAAATGAATAGTTAGAAAATATATGAGAAAGAAAAACAAAGGTCCAAAGATGCTTGTTTGAGCTCAGAAAGAGCTGATGAGACACGTAAGATAATAGCTCTGTGGTCAAACAAAAAGGACCATGAAAATTTTATGGCCTCTTGTGGGCTGTAAAATCCTGACTGGCTGCATTGGCTATACACTCTGTGGTCATAAGAATTCGTCCTCGGAACAAATTCGTAAGGGCAAGATTGACCGAATCCATTTGGTGTTTGGAAAGGTTTTAAATGAAAAACACGAGGTTGATGAGTTTAATCCTTAAACGCAGATTTAAAAAAATAAATTTCAATAGTTAAAAGGTTCATTTAAAATGTACTTCAAGTCGTTCAGCACAATTGCTAACTTTTTTTTTTTTTGCAATTTGGGCGTAAAGTTTTATTTGTCTCCTGCACAGCTATGTTTACATTCATATTGAGGGATTAGTTACTAATACATTTATTAAGACATCTTTGAATTTTATTTAAAACACATACTGTAGAAAAGGTGCTTAAAATATGGAGGCAAAGTTTTCCTATTTCGCATATGATTCATTTTTTATCCCTGTATATTTAGCAATGTGTCTCCACGAAGAAGCGTCTTTTTTTTTTTACATGATTAACGAATGATGATTAATGAATTTTGAGTAAACCCTCAGTTTTTACCAACGTAAAAAGCTACCAATTAACTTAAATTTCTGTTTCAATTAAATGTGCTTTTATTGAAATTGTTTGGGTTATTAACTTTGTAAATATAAAACAACTAACAGTTTTTAGTAGTTTAATTTAAAAAAATATTTTATTAAATTAAGTTATCGCTTGTATTTATTTTTACGCAAACCAGACATACTTATTTACCAATTAAACTTTTGCATTTTAATTCATTTGTTAATTGAACATCCAAATTTTAATTAACTCCTTAAATAAACTCGAGATTTTTATCCACTGTATTTCACACTGTAAACGTATTTATACACTATGTAATTAGAAACAACATTATATAGTTAGTATAAATATATTCATTGGAGACATAATAATTTTAACAACATGCTGTCTGCTAAAATTTATGCATTTATGAATTTTCAAACATTTTAAAAATTTATATACACATAATTTTCTGATGCATTAGCTTCCATGCTAAAATAGGAAACTCTTATTTGAAAATTACAGCTTAATTAATAATCAGAAACGAAGCGCAATCGTCTTGGATTAAATATTATAGGATCATTGTTTTCTCTAGGCCATGTTGAAAAGCTACGGCATTTCCACCAAAGGAAAGTACGGTCTTAGCCAAAGTCATTTAACACTATTTCGGGTCTTTATCAAAGTGGTAAAAATGACAAAACACTATAAAAATATCCCTTACTGAGGTAAGTCAAAAACACCTGAGGTAAATCAATCTTTACCTGAGGTAAATCAAAATCAATTTATGTGTATGCTCTTTTATTCTAACTGACTGGCTAGCTGTTTTTGTTGATGCTTGTGGGTAAAACACACGATACGACATCTTCCCCCATACGGCGTCTTCTGCCAATCTACCTTATTACACAGGCTTTCTCTCAATAAAAAGCTCGATATGAACGTTAATAAATTAATATAAAACGATACTATCCAAAAGTAATATACTAATTCTTTTTACTACATTTTTATCATATAAGCTTACCTCTATCTCAAAAAAGTGTATATGTCTTAAAATCATAATCCCTCCAACAGCATTTTCTTTAAAGCCTCAGGAAAGTGGTATTTGTACAAGTCAGCATTAATAGCAATCTAAAATATAACCAAAGCCACCTTCCAAGAAAGACGACGAAAGTTTTATGATCCCACTGGGATCATAAAACCTTGACATCCAGGTGGGAAATAGACTACGGTGGCGAGGTGAGTAAAGTGCAATCTCTTACTCTAGGGAGTTTGAGGTTAGTTGGAGGCCTCATTCTCAATTTGTTCTATTTATATTTGAGCTTGATCATGTGGCCCCTGTTCATATAAGCTCGTTTCTTCTTTTCTCATCAAAAGACCAAACAAGTATCTAAAAAGAGCAACTACTTGATTCGGCCTCTGTTGCTGTGCTGGATTTCATAACTGCCACATGTTTGTATGTAATCAGGAAGTTGGTGCGATACATTATCGGATTGGAACAATAGTTAGCGATGGCATTTTGACTTGTATCGATTTATGTGCTATATTTAATGCATTAAAATAATTGTTTTGAAACGGGATATTTTTCCTTCAGTGAAAGAACTGATTTGTTGCGTTAATTACTACAAACATTTTTTCGCATATTTAAAGGCTTTACCTTTTACTATGTCATACGTTTTAACAAAAATAATGAATACAGTGTTTGATATGTTTGTGTCAAATTCTTCAAAGGTGTTGTGCATAAGATCTTTTCCGCTATGTGCTTATGTCATGAGTCTAGAGTTAATAGTGAAGAAAAGGAAAAGTCACACATTATTCAAAATGTTGGATTTTTTTTCTGTACTTTTCTTAAGTGTACTGAAAACCATTCTGCATCTCTTACATCCAAAGTAGGAAATAACAAATGCTAATATAACTTAAAAAATGAAATAAAGTAAGAAATGAAGGGAGAAATGATCCAGAATTTTATCGTATTCTGAACTTAAAGATGGCATGAGGGTATCCTCGACGATTTCTTCAGAAATCTTACTTGCTTAGACAAAACAAATAAACTGCAAAAAATAAATATAAAGGAGAATAAAACGTTTAGCATAGTTTTTAAGTCACAATTCATTGCTCTTTTTTAGAATTCAATGTTTTCATTTTACCGAAAATCCTTGGGTGGTTTAAAAAATTAAGACTTTTTCCCGCGATTCATAGCTATTTTGTACATAAAGAACATTAAGCGAAATGTACTAAGCGCGACGCAATCGAAGTTTTGTAGGTTAGTGTATTTTTTACGTTCTAAAGTACAAGACGTGAACTTGAAATATTATTATAAAACAAACGATTAAACAAAGCGCCGCTTTAAGTTATATTTGGATCAAGATTACTTTTAAAATTTGACGTTACTTGTTTAACATATGTAACAATTATTTTGAATTTACCAGTAATATCAATCACCAGTGATGCCATCAAGTCATTAAGCAGTTGTTAAAATATATTAAGCTCTTTAGTAACATTGCTAGACTTTAATGACATCTTGACTTATTCTTTAAAATATGAATCTTCATATCTCTAAAACTGATATCCAGTTTCAAATTCAATTAAGCTCCGACTGCAATCTTGATTTCCATTCTAATAACGAAACGCATTTATCTACCTGTATAAGCTCAGTCCTTTATTTTAGAGAAACATCCCCCCTCCTTCAGCGGGAAGCTCCAAATATGCATATGTATAGCGTCATAACGATTGCACCGTGACATATACGTTACCCACGTTGGCAAACTCCAGTTGGAATCATTACGGAAATTGCATGCAACCATGTCAAAGATCTCTGCCATTACTCCAAGCTGATGAATTGTGGGAAACATCGTATCTCTCATTGGGTATGACTGATGGCCTAAAACGCCGGCGATAATTTAGGTCTGCCAAGTAACTAATTACTCCGCGCTTCATCGAATGACTATTTTTTCCTCAGCAGCATTCGTAACGCAGCCATAACGTGGAATTACTTTTGTTTCTGCCCCGATCTCGTGACGTAGCTAGTGTTTAAATGGTAATTATGTAAATAAGCTTGACTTATCGCGAAGGCTGACACCAGGTATGAAATAAGTCGAGCGCAGCTTTTCGGTAATTAATGATTCTAGACAAGGAAAAATACTGCAATGTGAGAAAGTCGATGGGCTTAAATTAGCTTATGTAGGAATATTTCAAGCAGATTCCTTGAAAACTGACAACTATTTTTTGATTAGAATAACTTTCGATTGGATGTTCTGCAAAGCTCTAAAGTAATTCTCTTTTTCTAATTTTACTTGAATTCCTTTAATTGTCGAAAAATTGTCTGTTTCAAAGAGCTTATTTGAAAACTATGATACATATATAATAAATCATTAAACAGGTAAATTTATTTCGCAATTTACGTTCAAATTAAAAAAAAACAATGAAAAACTCACCGTCAAACCAAAGATTGGGGCTGTATTTCTTAATTGTCAAACACAACCAACTTTTAGTAAAGTATTGTTTTTTGCTCTTTATCCTTCCGATTTAAAAATTGACAGAAACGGAAAAAGTTGATCATCTTTGATCGTTACAGTTGGTCACTAATGACATGTACTTTTGAAAAATTAAATAAGGTGAGACACCTAATTCTACGGAAATGTATATCTTCCTTTTAGTTTAGTGAACTTTTCTTTTTTCCAAATTTCCTTTTGCACCAGGTCTTGAAAAGAATGGACAAGTATCTTTATTAATCTATTCTCACAAAACCAATTTTGAAATAACGGTGAAATTTTGTAAAGAAGGTTTAAAATATTCCCACAGAACTTTTACATTTGGAGCATACTAGACCATATCAAACACGGAGGCAAGGAATTATTTCCATCTTACATAAATACTTTATTAAAAACTTGCCATGACTTGGCTTCCAAATTTTTACTTTAAAGCTGGCAGCCAAATCATTGCATGTTTTTAACAAAATATGTATAAAATAAAAATGAAAAATATGTTAATCCATAGTAACTAAAACTTTTCTCATTCTCTACCATAAAGCATGAAAGTCGTGAAAAATAATTATTAAAATAATATTAAGAAACATTTAGAATTCTCAAAAGGATTTTTTAATTAAATGAGTTGGATCTAACTCGCAATCATTTTGTTTAATTAAAAAAAAGAAAAAAAAAACATTACCACTAACTTGTTTAGACAACACAGTGATGCAACACAAAGTTAAACAATAGACTGTTCTTCTCCTGTTATTTAATTCTTCACAAACTCATCTAAAGGCAATGAACTTGTGAGAGTAATAATCAAATAAAGTAGTTTCCGTAGAGTACTTTGAGTGATTATTACTCTAGTACACTTGACTCTGATTTCCAATCTGAAGAAGTCAGGAAAGGGTGCTACTTAATGTTAGAATTCATTAGTGAGATAAAATAAAAATGAACTTATTGTTCACAATAGAAATAATTGCAGTTTTATATTACCTTAAGAGTTATTATTATTGCTAAAACATTTCAAAAATATAATGCAGTACGTAATGTTAGGCTTTCAAACATTTGAGCAAGCATTTATTTTTGTACTAAGTAAATTTTGATCTAAGATACTTGTAAAAATTGCGCGAAAGGAGAGATGATATATTTAAAAAATGATATATTCTCGCGTGAACTTTGTTAGACGTTGGAAAATAAAAATGTTTTAACAAAAAAAAAGAGCATATATTCTTGTATCAAAACTAAATTTTATTCTCAAAAGAAACCTAGTAAGCAGTTTTGTTCATTTACAACAATTTTTAATTTCCCAGCTAATAAGGGCAGGACTACAGCACAGGATTGTCATATACCATTGAGATTTACTCGAAGGTCACCTAAAGTAAATTTGTGGAAGTAATTTGTCAGTAAAATTTTTGAAATAATACAGGATATGTAAAATATTTATGCACTTGTACTTTAGTGGTACCATTTGAAGGTTTTGTTTGATTCATTCTTAATTATATAAAGTACTTGAAATTAATTATATCTTCTTCATTCGTCTTGAAATCTTACTTATAATAAAATAGTTAAGAATTTGGTGAAACTTATTGTCCTAATCCCAATTCGGAAACCTTTAAACATGTCAGGGCATGCTTGCACCAAGTTAAAACAATAAACTTTGAAACTAGGTCATCCTGCAACAGTAGCTCGTGTCAGTCATGTCTATTCTACTTCTGAGGTAGTAGTACTACTGTTGAGTACTCAGCCATCTCAAAAGTACTTCATCCTTCTAATGATTTTTTAAAGATTAATTCTTATGAACTTTCAAGTCTAATTAGCTCCAAAATATTGCTTATCTTTGTTTGCCGATTTTACAAAACAAACATTTCATAAAATCCGAAAAAGATTGCGAGAAAAATTTTACCGACTTGTCAGAATAATCCTGACTTGCTCATAGGATAACATTTTTATAAAATAACCCAAAAGTAAGGAAAATTCAAACATTTCATATCCTAAACTATTGCTTGAAAGGTCTGTGGTATATTTATCACGTACAATTCCTGTCGGGATCCCATTTTTGATCCCATTTTGAGTTCAGCTTGTAACTGAACAGCAGTAACTTGTAACAGCATATCCTAGGTATAACATATTTTTAAAAAAGTTAACATTTTATTTCTTGTTTGTTTCAGCTCATTTTCCCCTATTAAACACCATTTGAGTTTTATTTATCTCAAACTGAGGCATATACACATTTTTATTAAATGAATGGATGTATTTTCTCCAATATTTTATAAGTTTCGGGCAGAATTTTTAAAATAAATAAAAATATCGTCAAGTGTTTCTGTTGAAAAAGTCACCAAAGAAATATTTGCATTCGTTCATTGCATAAACCCTTGAATATCGTAGAAACCTTCAAACAAAAGACTATTTGTCCGAAATGAATCATTCTTGCAGAATTGATGTCACTACAAAGTATAAAATTATTCTAATTTTATCTTACAAATTCTGACAGAATTATGCCCGAAAATCCAGAAAATAATGTAATATGTTTCCTCTTGATAAAGTTTCTCTTCCTACATTCATATGAAATCTCGAGAACATTTCGGCTTAAGTGATGTCATCCAGTGTCAGGTTGAAGATGCAAAGTTTGTTTAGTCGAAATGAGATTAATTACAACAGTGTTAATGATCCATGCGAACCAAATTATGTTTCATTTTCTAAATGTATGCATGCTCACATAAAGTTTTCCCGTTTTAATGATTGATGTTAGTGAACAATTTCGTTTGTTGTCAACTTTGAACCCGAAAACTGTGCAAAGCTCTGCTCTTATCTAATAAAACAAATTGATCGCTACTAACTTTTGGTATTAGAAATGCATTTAAAATGTCTCTTAAATTCTGCTACGAGTGCTTTTAAATATATAAAACTATGCTAAACAAGTATTGAATTTTTTTCTGCATTAAGCATTTATAGTCACATTTAATAAGTTTTATAAATTCTATTTAATTAAAAAATATTTGAATTTTTAAAACACTAAAATTTTTGCCCATTAATAGATGACTCTAATTTGTTGACAGAAAGATATTATTTTAAGTTAATCTAAAAGTCATTTACAAGCATTCTAAATAGTTACAACCAAAGACAGCTTATTCCAAGACTAATGCCGACTGTTCTTCGAATCATTTTCGTTTTTTTTTTTTTTGATGTGCTATTTAATTGAAACTAAAGTATAAAAAAATTAATCTCCGCTCTAAATACAGAAACGTCTTCTCCCCTCAACCTAGGGGTTGTGCCTTAGCTCTATTTGAGATGCAAATTTGTCGATTAAAACTTATAACCCCGTTTACTTTGGCTATATAAGAATCACTGACGGTAATTTTATGCAGCAATATGAAAAATCCGTATATTGAGGGGTAAAAATTAGAAAAAGTTGAATTATTGAACTTATCCTTAGAAAAAATAAAGCGGGAAAGTACTGTTCGTAAACTGCAAGTTGTAATGCAAACGGATGCTATCGGAAATGCTCCGGTTTTAAAACGATTCATTGAATGTCCTTCGTAATTGCACTAAATTTAGAAAAATTACCGGAACGTATATTGTTCTTAAATAAATACAAGTGCAGTTCCCCTAACAAATTGCTAGATGTAAAACCCAAAATTTGCTTTATTCTATCTTCCGCTAATATATATATATATATATATATATATATATATATATATATATATATATATATATATATATATATATATATATATATATATATATATATATATATATATATATATATATATATATATATATATATATATATATATATATATGTATATATATATGTATATATATATGTATATATATATATATATATGTATATATATGTATATATATATATATGTATATATATATATATATACATATATATATATATATATATATATATATGTATATATATATATATATGTATATGTATATATGTATATATATATATATGTATATATATATATATATATATATATATATATATATATATATATATATATATATATATATATATATATATATATATATATATATATATATATATATATATATATATGTATATATATATATATATATATATATGTATATATATATATATATATGTATATGTATATATGTATATATATATATATATATATATATGTATATATATATATATATATATATATATATATATATATATATATATATATATATATATATGTATATATATATATATATGTATGTATATATATATATATATATATATATATATATATATATATATATACCTACATGGATCATCACTCCTAATATCCGAGCCGAACAATGCAAATAAAAAAATGCATAAAAATAAATAAATAAATAAATGGACTGCGTACGATAGGAGTTCCTTTGTTTCATTTGATTTCTCGTTTGTAAATATTACTAATTACAAGCGTTTTACTAACACTATAAATAAAAAGTGTTTTGCGTGAAGTCTGACACACGTTGTTTAATATAAAACTGAATAAAATTATTCATTTTACTATTCAACAGTAGCAAACGAAACTTTAAATCCTATTATACTTCAATAGGTGCTCGGTTTCAATTACATACCCATCGACAAAAAAAAAGTACCAGTATAATTCTTCGACTTTAAGTTGTAAAAAAATATGTACATTTTTTAAACAAATGCAATGTTTTAAAAGCTAGATCCAGATTTCAACAATATAAATCTTGTTAAAATCCCTGTCTCACCTTCCGGCTTTCATTTAGGCTTTTGGTTTACAGCCAGCTGGGGTAAAAACTCCGAGATGCAAGAATTTGGTATAATTCAGAAGCCACGGTTAATGAATCTGAACCCTCGAAATTTTCTCGCTGACTCTCAGAGAGAAAATTACTAGCGGAGAGACCCTTCGTTCTCTTTTGTTTGATAAGCCTGTTATTATAATTTTTTTTAACTTGGTGTTCAAACCGTTTCGCATTTTCAAAATAATTTGCTACAACTGCATGTTCTGTGTCTTTCTTCTTTTCGTTTTTCCCCCGTTGCAACCTTGTGGAAATTGAATTCGTTATGAACTCGGCGAGATGTTCTCTAAATCGAAAATTATGCTAATTCTGCCACCGCGTTCTTTTGAAAGAAAGGGAATGATGCCGTTTCTTCGAATTTTAATTAGATCAGTAAGGAAACTCGTTAGGTTAGATTTCGGATTAGCAGAGGAGCAAGAAGGCATGATTTAAGTTTATCATAAAATCATTGATTCGGCCTGAACTAAACAATTGTTTTCTTATTATGCATGTGTCAAAGATAAAATTGTGTTTAATTATTTCTAAAATACGTTTTGAATAATTTGAGGCATCTTTAAATTTGACTTATTTGAAGGAAAAACGCGTCAAGTTATTTAGTAATAATTACAAATTATCTTAAAGAATTTAGTGAAATATGTAGTTTTTTTGCAACTTTCAATTCTTGTTTACAATTTTAATTTTAATACAATCTGATCAATTTTCAAAGACTTGTTCTTCTGCCTTTGATACAAAGGAAAAAACCCCGAAAATATAAGCCTAATGATACTAGCATATCTGAAAATCCAGGAATACCATTTTGAAATCGTGTGCACATTAAATCTTCATAAAACAGCTTCCATAAACAATTTTAGAACATTTTGATTTTAGCCAACTGAAACCATTTAAAACTGTAAATGATGAAATCCATAACAGTTCAAACTGAAAATATCATTTTAGATGCCTCTTTTTGCGGTAAAATAAATCCGTTTTTAGTGGTATTTAATAAGCATGCGTTTTTTTTAATAATGCTATAGAATGTCATCACTAAATTTCCACCGGAGTGAAACATGTTTAATTTCTGATAAATCCTCTTGCGAAGATCTTACATTCAACTAGTTATAAAGCCAAAACGTAATGTTTTACTCGTTGCATTTCTTGCTAGGCTTTACCCATTAATTATGTTAGAAGACATAATTTAACGAAAATTAAAGTCAACCGTATCACTTGATTTTTCGATGGATGACTTAAAGAAATATGTGAAGCAAAGGGAACTATTGTTTGTTCCCAAAGTAAGGTATCTACAACTTTTTCCGAATGAAAAGTATCCACGAATGTGTTAAGAAGTAAATTAGCGGAATGTAAACTGCAGACATTACGCTAATTGCATTCATTTATTTCTTATGATGGTTCGCTTAATTTTGAATTAAAAAAAAATGAGTTTCGTCATGACGTTTTTTGTATTTCATTTTCTTGTAATAACTCTTAATATTTTTTGTCCGATGCTTTCTTTAAAGTTAAATTAACACGCACCCAGTAGTTAAAAACCTGGTTAAATATCCAACAAAATTGAAGTGTTCTTCAATGTAGAAATCTGATGTGCGGAACGATTTTCAACTAGTAGAAGTGTTGGATAAGTACAACCATAGCTTTAACTCTATGTTGCACAAGGCCTTAAATTTTTCGAAACATAATGAAAAATCACTATAAGTAGGTTTAATTGATCACCCAGATATAGTTTCTACAGTTAGCTTTTTTTCCCATGAATTTATGTCGCAGGGGGTGGTGTCCCCATTTGACACTAAACCCTCCTTCGGGCATAAAAAAAACGGGTTCATCCATGCAAAAAGCAATTTATATCACTTACAAAAACATGATTGAACACCTTAGGCAAATAAAGAAAATTGGTTAACTGTTTCAGTTCAAATGAAAAATGTAAAAAAATTCCAGAAAAAAATATATTTTTGATTTTGAAATTTTGTTGTTCTGACACATATTTGTGTACATTAAACTTAAAAG
This sequence comes from Uloborus plumipes, assembly GCA_038373865.1. NCBI lineage: Eukaryota > Metazoa > Arthropoda > Arachnida > Araneae > Uloboridae > Uloborus > Uloborus plumipes. The sequence goes on from JAXGGA010005836.1 coordinate 73,773, forward strand.
AAAAGAGCTGTAGTGAATTTAATTCAAATTAGTTCGAAAACAAATTGAGATTTTTTTTTAATTGGTGGTTTAGCAGCGCAACCACTGGGCATAAAAGGGCTAAACTTACTTCGAGCACCATACTTCTATTGATTCAGAAAAAATACCGAGGAATAGATATTGCTTCAAATCACATATTTAATTCGTCTGATGAATGAAGATAATCTATGCGTTTTCAATTTGTTTTATACATTTTTATTGCTGCTTAAAAGTTTCATTAACTAATAATAATACACCACTCCAACAAAGAAGCTCTTGAATTATGTTTGATCAAATAATATAAGTTGCTATTAAACTGAACTTTAACTCCATGAGTGCTTGAAAAAAAAATAACAAGTAGCCTATAGATTATGGTTCAAAAACGTCAATTAATACCACTTAGTCATCACTCCAAACCTCTTTCAAGCAAATGAAACTTTGGAATTAGCTTTTCTTCAATAAGTGACGGAAAATATTGCCATTGGTACTTCAGTGCTATTAATAACTTGGGGTAATGCATCAACCTTCCCTCCACTGCCTAATAAAACGTAAGGCAAAGAAAATCCATTGGCAATAATCTAGTTCGTGCAGATAATGCTTCTCACTTCACAAATCACATCGTTAAAGCTTATCCTGATCGATTATCCTCTTTTTTTTTTTTCTCTCCCTGTAACTGATGTCTAAAACATTTATGTACTTCACTCAAAGAAAATGTTTCAACGTTACTGCAAGAAGTTTTGTTGGAGAAAAACTATTTTTATTTGTTAGGAAGCTGAATGCGTTTTGCTATTTTGTTTTGAAAGACTGAAATTTCTAATATTTGTATGAATTTACTGGAAGGAATAGTTACTGTAATTCCAAGATCTAAAATAAGCAAAAATTACTTAAATACCTACTTTTAAATCGTATTCAATTATGTAATTAAATC